>JAOXOE010000632.1:26377798-26448857 GCA_028565055.1 Phoeniculus purpureus | reverse complement strand
AGACCACACTGCCTCAGTTTGGCTGCGAGGATGCTGTGGGAGACTGTGTCAGATGCTTTTTGCTATGTCAAGACAGACCACGTGCACTGCTTTGCCATCGTCTATCCACCTGGTTATGCCCTCACAAAAGGCTATCAGGTTGGTCAAGCAGGACTTCCCTTTGGTGAAGCTATGCTGACTGTCCCTAATGACCTAATGATTTGGTTTAGTTTTTTGAGTTTTGGGAATTTTGGTGGAATTTCTTCTCATCAACTCTACTTACGTGCTGGAAATACACATAAATAGTGGAATATGTTAGAGTAAAGGAAAACCTGACTCGTTATGGCCAACTTCCGTGCATGGTGTCACTCGCTGGACATGTGCCAAACTCATCTTTTCTGAAATCAGATGGTTTATGTCTACTCACTCAAGGTGTGACACGTTATTTCAGAGGGATGTTGAAACTTTCCTGTATAGTTTCTGCTTATCTAATCTGTGCCACCAATTAATCTCTAATGCAAATGTACAGCAAGAATTTTTGGGTTGTTTTTCCCACCTTTGGCCATGCTTTGAATTTGATTAAATCCATGAAGTACAGGATTTCAGGACAGAGCTATCCACTAACACCCTTAGCAAACCCTGAGTTTGAAACTTGGATAGGTTTACTCAGCTTTTCCGAAATTCAGATGATTTCTCAGGGAACTGAAATGGTACATGTGTTCTGGACCCCTTAGTCACAGAAATAAGTTGTGAAGCACAAAATCACCATCAGGCATGTAATGATCATTTCACATGAGGCTGTGTCCCATACTTTGCCATTGCTGCTGTCCTCAATGGTGAGCTCCACTCCCTGAGATTAAAACCATCCTTTCATTCAAATAACCACTGATACAGAGCGTCAAATCGTGGCAGAAGCAATAATTTGCCACCAAAAACAAAGGTATCGCAGAAGTGTTTAGGCTGGAAAAGACCTTCGAGATCATTGAGTCCAACCCTTAACCCAACTGTCCCAAGGCCACCGCTAAACCCTGTCCCTAAGCTCCAGATCTTCATGACTTTTAAACACATCCCAGGGAAGGTGATCCAGCCCCTCCCTAGGCAGCCTCCTGTCAGATAAAGAATAAAGCAAGGCAATTTTTTTCTGATTATTTTAATCCTCCTGTGTTCAGGAAAGCAGAACTTTGCGTATTTCTGCCAACTACACAGAGTGCAGTGGAAGATTGAAGATGATGTTTCCTGTTTTTTATCCTAACTGGAACAACTGGCACTTGTATCCTCCCCAAAGTCTTGTCTACTGTTGTGTCAGAAGGAATAAAAATAAGGAAAGCTGTTCTGTCGAAGTGACTGACCGCAGCTCCAGAGTGAGAAAGCAGAAAGCTGCTGCTCATGCTAATGCAAAAAGAAGTGCATGAATGCTCAGAGAATTGAAAGAAGGAACACAGAGCAATTGAATCCCACAGGCTGTGTATGTGTGACTGCAGTAGTAATTACTATCAGACACAGCATTCATAACAACAGCAAAAGAAGTCCCAAGGGAGATGGAACAGGCATGGGGATTTGACTTAAAGCTTGTGGAATTAAACAAGAAAATATCCACTGACTTCATCAGGCTCTGCACCAAGCCTTGGAAGAGAACATCAAAGAGCTGATGCAGCTTTGCCAAACATTTGTCATCTTGTCCTGGCTGTTTGCCCTAAGCATCCTGCCTAATCAACAGCTTGGCTGTTCAGCACAGGATGAATCACCTTTTTGACAGACCATCCTTCTCCAAAGACTCTTCAGAAAGCCTGGGTACAGGTTGATGTTGTCTGCTAATGGTTTTTGCTGGGCGTTATTAGTGTAAAACATTGTCAGAGCTGTGATGTGAGAGGATTCCTCAGCACTGAGGATCTGGCACCAGTCACGCACATTCTGTAGTTACTCACTTTTGGGTCACAACTTGCACGTGCCCTGGTTTGATTCAGATCTAGCGGAGCCTTTGTATGAAAATGCTTGTTCTAAGACAGCACATTTAGCTCCTGGATGGCAACATGTTGGCTGCATGAATTCAATTCCTAACCCTAAATTAGGGAGCTAAATCCAGGCTGTTTCTTTCGTTTCTGAATAAAACAAATATCCAGCTGTCTTTGTATGAAGACATGATACTAACTGAGACATTCCCTTCAAGGCATAAGGGCAGGACTCCACCTCACCTTCGCTCTTGCACTGGACAGTGTAATGGACAAGGGTGTTGGTTTCCACAGGTTTCCAGACCACTTGCACTCCATCCTCATAGACCTCCACTATGTCAGGGGCTGGAGGGCTGGGAGGAACCTCTGTTGAGAGGAAGCGCAAAGTCAGTAACTGTTAGCAGTAGCACTGCTGTGCTAGATACCCAGTGTCTCTCTGTTATAGATGTTCTTCATAAACACCATATGTATGTATTTCTCATAGAATCATGGAATGGTTTGGGTTGGAAGGGACCTTTAAAGGTCATTTAGTCCAATCCTCCTGCAGTGAGCAGGACATTTTCAACTATATCAGGTTGCTCAGAGCCCCATCCAACCTGATCTCCAGGGATGCGCCAGGGATCTACCATTTACCTGGGCAACCTGTGTCAGCATCTCACTACCCTCAGCATAAAAAAATCTCTCCCTTCTATATAGTCTGAATCTCCCTCCTTTAGCTTAAACCCATCACCTCTTGTCCTGTCACCACAGACTAATTTAAATTAAGATTTTAAAATCTGGACATACAACCACATGATACTGGAGTGACTCTGAATCTGGAGAGAGAATAAAGAGTGAAGAAGATGGAATGAACCCTACAAAATACATCACGCTAGCAGGCTGCAAGGGCTGTGGACTAGAGCAGGCAAGGGAGAGATTGTCCTCTGATACCTGCAGAAATCCCACCTCACATTGTATGACAAGGTCATGCACATCAGAGACATTCAAATGGTCAGGCTCCACCTCTCATATGTCAAGCTTTGCAGTTCTATCCTCATATCACAGGTATTTACAGATCATGTTTTTGGGCAGAAGCCAAAGAATATCTACTTCTGTAGCTACTTATTCTCTTACCTGCTTTTCTTATCATGCAAGAGGTGGATGCGGAGCCCAGGGAGTTTGTGGCTACACAAGTGTAAATACCAAAGTCATCGGCAGTGAGAGAGAGAATAGTTAACAGCTGGAAGTTCTTGAGTGTGGATGAGATGAGGATCCGGCTGCTGCTGTGGACAGGTATCCCATCTGAAAAGCAGAACACAGAAGGGATAAGTACCCTGCAAATTGACACCAAAATGTTTAAAACCCTTTCTGCACCCATATCGCAGAACTTGAGACTCCTTAGAGAGTTGTCAACCTCACCTCTGAACCAGTCTACGTGCAGGGAGGACTGCGCTGCTGTCCGGCATGACAGCGTCACACACTGTCCAACAGCAGCAGACTGATCGATGAGCTCCTCAGTGAATGATGGTGCTGCAAAGGAGAAGAAAAGCAGTAATTCAGAGCAGGTGGAGGGCTATGTAGAACCCAAGTGCATGCAGGACATCAGAAAGCATTTTTAATTGGTTCAAAAACATTTCTGGTCCCTGCTCTGGTATTCCTTTCACCACCTGCTGGAGAATCAAGCCTGACCTTGAATGTCTCCAGGGATGGGGTCTCCACCTCCTCTCTAAGTAATCTGGTTCCAGCAATCCACCACCCTCATATCAAGGAACTTTTTCTTGATGTCTTGCCTGGGCAAGAGCAGGTTCAGCTTTCTGACACACTGTTAGGAGCTGTCCCACTGATTTTCATTTCATATGTCTACAGTGGTGTGTCTGACCCTTAGCCATGGATTTTACCTATTTGTTCTCTTTCTAGCTTACATGTAGGTTTTATTCCTTTTCAGTGGCTTCCTAGAATGTCCCCAATTTGCAAGCAATGCCAAGACAGTGATAGCGGGGACACTGTTATGTAAGGCTGGCTCATGCTGTGTGAGGTCATCCAGGTAGGTCATCTCGTGGCAATCACTGCAGATCCATCCTTGTAAACTGGCTCCACACAGCCCTGTCACATTAATCACTGATACTCCATGATAAAACTAACCGATGCCTTATGCAATACCTTTCTCCTTTGGCATGAAGCTCGACAACTTGAATGAAGAGAGGGCTGATTTTCTCTTCAGAGATCCTTCAGCCCCTATGAACAGCTCTTTTTCTATTGCCTCTCTTCCCAGCTCACCAAACTCTGTTTTGAAGGAACAGTGAAAAGTCATTCAAGGCTATCCTTCCCCCTGGGACACCCATTTGCAGCAGACGGGGTTCTGCCATTTACACAGAAATAGCTCAGCAGACACAGAATCACAGAAGCATTAAGATTGGAAAGATCATCAAGTCCAACCTTCAGGTTTCCTTTGTTAACCAGCCTTCACTCACCAGGGAAGACAGACTATTCCAACAAACAGAATGATGTTCTGGAAGAACTGGGCATGTCTAAGGGTGGCAGAGATTAAAGGTCAGCTGTGGTTGACCAGTGTCACCAACTTAGGTAGCCAGGGTGACTTCAGCAGCTTCTCTGGGTCACTTTAGCTTTAAAGATTTACCATGGTCAGATGGCAATTGCAGAATAAACTGCTGCTGCAGTCATCCAGCTCTGATCTGCTTTTCTGCAAACTCAGGCAGGAAAATGAAGCCTTTTCCTTAACCCAGCTAGCTCTGCACTGGAGTGAGCCAGTAACAGAGAACTGATGATGAAGAGCACTAATTGCACAACAGTCTAATCACAGCCTCAGACATGCTGGAAGGGAAGGAAAAGGCCAGAGCCCAGTTACAGCAGCAAATCTATGAAGGCAGAGATTGAAATATTTACCTTCCTCTGGCTCAGGAGATATCTTTCCTTTCAGGATTCTTGAAATGTGGGCAACAGAAGCTTTCACTTTCTTCTTCAGACTCTGCTCTCCTGACTGCTCCACTGACTGAGACCTTGCATATGGCTTAAAGAGTCCTGGCTTGTAGAAGGAGCTTTTCTGCTTCCCACTTGAGTCCTTTTGGGGGCCATACATTTCTTTATGACTCTCTGCCCCTTTCCCCATGGCTAGTAAGTTAGTTGCCTTTGAATCCTCAGATATTTCCAAGTGGTTCTTCCTCTTCTTGTCCTCTGCCTCTTCTCTAATGCACAGTCTTTTATCCTTATGCAAATGCCCTGCAGGAGGTGACCTTGCCCTTTCACTGAAAGGTATAAACCGTCTAGGAGTTGGTTTGGGTTGAGGCTTCCTATAGCTCATGAATTCAAATGGAAAATAGACAATGTCATACAAGTCGGAGAAATTCAGGTAGGCAGGCTCTACCTCGGATATGTCAAACTTTGGAGGTCCACTGCCACCGCTGGGCGCTTCATCCGACAGGTCTTTGATTTTTACTAAAGAAACTTCTGGGTGTTTACCAGTGTCCTTGGTCACTGGCACCTGACTGGGTCTTTTTTCAGTATCAGAGCTCTCTGTTGAAGAAACACTCACTAGGCTAGAAGCAGGGGTCTCAAATGCTAAGTCCTCTAGATCCTCACATTCATGAGGAACCATCTGTACTTCATGCCTTTCCAGGACCACTGACTGCTCACTCATGACAAGATAGGGTTCTGCAAGGTCATCCAGTTCAGAGACTTCTCTTTTAACCCCTTGTCCAGAGGGGAAGGAGGTGTCCATGGGTGCTTGGCTACCTGGGTCTGTATATAATGCCTCTGCAGGACGAGAGATGTGCTTTCTGCCTTTCTCTTCACCAGAAACTGACTCTGCCCAAACATTCATTTCTTCAGAGAGGGAAACCATCTCATCCACTAAGTCCTCCAGCACAGCAGACTCCTCATCACTGTAAAAAGAAGACCTGTGATGTGATAACTCCTGACTTTGATTCTTGCGAAGTGGCAGTGGGACAGTCTTTGCAGCATCACAGCTTTCACCTTCTGAGGCAGCACCTTTACCCTCTCCATAAAATTTTGGATGCTCTTCGTATTCTTCAGCTTCATAGATGGAAGCTGGAGCAACTTCTGGCTGTGAAGCTGCTAAGACACCTGGAGGCCCACCCTCCAGATGAGCAGAAACTCTGCCACCGTGATAGACATCTTTGTGCTGCTCTAACACCTGATTTCCAGCCTTGAGGAAAGGAGTAGGGAGGGTCTGACCAGCTGCTTGGCTTCCACTTGTTGGCACAACAGACCTCACCTCACTGTGAAGTGACTCCTTCGGATGTTTTTGCTGTTCACTGTCGCAGACTGAAGGGCAGATTTCAGCCTCATAGGCCACACTTGGAACAACCTCAGCTGCACTGTCATTCCTCAGCCGTTCCCTTTCAGCCTGTCCTGCTCCACTGGATTCCAAAGTCAGCACTGATTTTGGTGGTGGGACTTTTGGAACAACAAGATGCTCTCCCTTCGGGGCAGCTGATATTGTGTCTCCATGAACAGGAGCCCTCTTATGTGCTTGGCTTTCACCATCATGAGTTGATGTTGGAGTGATTCCTGTAATGCCTGGTCCTTCATCCTCCAGGGCAGCAGATTTTGCCTCCTTGTAGGTCTTCAGCTTCTGACGAGCATCTTCATCAGCTGTGTGCAGAGCAGTTAGGGTACCTGGCTGTTTGCCTCCCAAGACAGCAGTTGCTGAAATGCTTTGACTGGCAAGTTCCTGACTGTTGTCCTTACTTAGTGGAAGTGAACTGGTTTGTGTTTGTGGGCCTGTTTTAATAGCAGAGCTTTCATGCTCCATGAGATCAGATGTCTTCTCACTTGAATGTTTCTGCCTTTTATCTTTCCAAGGGGGAACTGGGGCTGTCCTTTTCATAAGCAAGCTGCCACCTTTTAGGTCTGGATGGGTGTCAGTACCCTGAGCAGACTCCTGAGGCACCTTACTTGTAGGGGTTGGCTTGGAGGTGATTGCTGACTGCGTGAGAGTTGAAATGGGCTGTTCACCCTGCTGCAAAGCAATGTCAGAAGCACTCTCAGGGGAAGGTTGACCCTCCATGCTTTCACGTTTTTGAGCTGATGATGCAGTTACATCTGAGCACTCGGCGGTTAGAATGTGGCTTTTGCCTTCCAAACATTCAACGTCCTCCTCAATGTAAGTAGCTTTTGACTTCTTCAGCAAGTGTTTCTTATTCTCACTCCTATGAAGTGACACAGAAACTGTTGGGCACCCATGACCCTCACATTGTGTGGAAGGAGAAGGCTGCTCTTCTGAACAATCCTTGCTGGCTCTCTCAGCGTCTCCTTGCTTTGAAGTGTCTACAGAACATCCCTTGCCAGGCCCTGCAGAAATGTCACAGTGGTCACTGCCTTCAGGACAACTTTCCTGTGACAATATATCATAGTCTTCTTCCAAAATATCTTGTTCCCTCACTGATCTTGAGGCTCTCAGTCTGTAGTCATCCAGGGAACGGCTTCGGGTAGCACCAGCAATGGCAGGATGTGGTGGTTTCCTTGAAGTGTCAAATGAAGCTGATTTGGTCAAAGAACCAAGCAGACTTTCCCTGTGATCATCACCAGACTTTCCTTCTTCTTCTTCTTCTTCTTCCAGTTCAAACTGCTCTAGAAGGGGTTCACGCAGACCACTGAGGGGCACCTTTGAGTATCCAGCTTTCCGCAAAGTTCTTCTGGCTCTGTCCAGATGCCTTCTGAATTCCCGGCCTGGTGAGGAAGGAGCCCTAGCTGGTAGCTCAGTGGCTTGGCTGTAGAAAGTGCTTTTGATGACACTTTGTCTAGGAACACAGACGGATGGCTTTTCTGTCCCATCCTCAGCTGTTTCAGTTCTGTCCTTATCAGCTACAATTACATCTGTTTTTTCTTTCTGATGTAGATGTGAAGTGCTTTCCGTGGAAGTCCTCACGGATAAAGGCTCAACAGCACCGCTTCTTTGAGACTGCTCTGCTCTTTCATCTTGAAGTCCAGGATGAAGCCCCTCCTCTTTCTCCTTTAAGACACCTGCCATGAGCACTTTGCTTTCTGTAGGAGATTTGTCTCCTACCTCAGCTTTCATTGATGCATACTTCCTCCTCATGGGTTTTACTGGAGGAACTGAGGTTTTGGTGTGCTTCTCTTCACTTGCATGTTTTGGAGGTTCTTGATGGCCTGGTGCATCAAATATGGACAAATGCAGTTCAGGTGTAGAGCCAAAGTGCCTCTTCTTGGGGAAATGTGAGTTCTCATTATCTGAAGAGGAGCCGCTGGTGCTGGATGAAGTACTTTCTTCAATGAGATGTCGGGAGATGGCCAGGGAGGTGTTGTCATGAGTCCTTTCTAGGATTTCTGGGATAGACCGCATTACCAGTATGGATTTATAGCACATCAGAGACCGCTGCAAAGCAACACAAAGTACAGCTCAATCAGATGGAAGTACGGTGGGAGCGTGGTCAAGCAAGCATATCAAAATGAACTCCTGCACTCTTAAACACCACACATCGCAGTTCAACGAGACATTGCCACTCTTCTGTACATATCATCAACCCAGGCCTTGTTTGCTCTCTACGGCTCCCTTTTCACAGAGGTGAAACTGTATTGACTTCAGGGGACACACCTCCTGATGTGAATGGGGAAACAAGACCTGGCTTGGGATTTTCAAATGCAATCTGGCCACTCAGAGCAGCTGGAACAAGAGTTTTTAAAGGAACACATCAGATGAGAGCCTAGCTGGTGTAAATGGCCTTAAATCCATCAGCTGCAGTACAACCCATGGTGACACAGGCCAACAGAAGACCTACTATACTGTAGAAGGTAGGATTTATCTGCTTTAACTTCTGCCATGTCAGCTGAAGTCGAGCAGCTGGCCTACCCTTACAACCAGCAGAGAGAAAGAGGCATCTTCAGAAGACAATCAGTCTGATGATCTGGAGAACATTAGGGAAAGTGGAATCTTCTTGTCTGTAATTCAGTACCAACTGCAAATGCAGCTGAAGCAATGAGCTTAGAATGCTGTGTCTTACACATGGTCACACACTGGATCAGATGATTTCCAGGTGGTAAAAGCCTAGATAATTTCTTTCTGTTATATCCATTGATCACTGTCTCCTGAACTCATTCCCCCTTGCCCTGGTTCAAAGGTATCAAAGGGTCTGGGGTCACCCCACAACACTCATTCATAACCAAGTTAAGAGATCTCTGCTGAGCTCACTGTCCTGACCTGAAAGACTTCAAAAGATGCCAATATAATTAAAAATATATAGAATTAAAAAGGACCAACCAACTCACCTGCCACTTGCTCCGAGCCACAATGAATTTGAGCTGCTTGGTATTAATGAAATGAGCTGCTTCGAGGGGCACATTATGCTGCCAGGTAGAATGACAGGAAAATCATGGGTTAAAAAATGTCTTCATTTCCTGAGGGCTTTGGCTTTTTCTTTCTCCCTCATTCCATAATTGTTCAGTTTAGCAAAGTGACAGTAGATCAAATGCTACAGATCCACTCAGAACTGCACCTTGCTCTGCAAAGTCAGTTTAATTTCTATACAGAGATTTCTTCTGCTGTCAGCAGTAATCCTTGATCTTCTAAAAGCAGAGATACCTTGGCATGTAAACACCAATATGTCTCTTTCTGAAGAGCCACACCTGAGCTTCTCCTTAGGACATAAAGTAGGAGACCAAGGGCAAAACCAAACCAGAAAACAGTATCAAGCTGCTTTAGGAACTGCCCTTCCAAAGGTATCTTCCAACCTCAATATTTTTAATAGCAAAAACCCCAGGACAAACTTACCATGAACCACTTGTGGGAAAGACAGTCCAAAGCACTAGGCCTGTCTCTGATAAGAGAAAAGATCACTATTTTAGTAGCAAGTCCCTTACAAGAACAATCACAAGATCTTCCTGAAGGTGCAAGCTTGACACACGCATACACTTTTGAGTATGTCCTCAGGCTGATGGTTTAGAGCTGAGAAGCCAACCAGGCAGACAGAGGCTTCCAACCCAAACTTTCCTTCCTCCTTTTTCAGGCTGAGATTCCTTGCAGATCCTCAAGAGGACCCCATGGCACTCTGTAGAGAGCCTGTTCAAGGGCATTGAGATCTACCTAGGAGTGACTTTGACTCTTTAGGGGAACAGAGCAAAAATAACTTTGGCATCAGGCAGAAAGAATAAAAAGGATATTAAAAAGCAAGTGTCTGCAAACATGCCTTCAAGCCACATTTTGTACTTGAAAATGCTTAATAAATCTTAATACTATTTAATTCTCGTAAAACTCCCTCTATACCAGTACTTTGTCTTCCCATTTTTCTATGTAGTTTGCTCCTTCAGGCAGAAACTCACCTGCCTGGAGGAGCCAGAGACTTAAGTACATCACTAAGCCAGAATTAAGCCAATCTGGCAAACAGCAAAGTTGTGTTTTGGGTAATGAGGAAGAGTTAAAAAATAATAGGGCATAATGCACCACATGCCCCTCAGCTTTCTACTTTTCAAACCCACCACAGCTCTGATGAGCTGAGATCAGCCTGCTGAGACATCAACATCTTTGCACGCTGGCTGTAGGAAACTCAAAAGTGCTCTCACTTGGGGTGCTGCTGTAGGATCCCTTTAATAAAGTCCTTTGCCTCTTCACTCAAGTGAACAAAATCAGGAATGGTCCATGAGATTTCCCCATTCTGGATATTTAGAAGGGTTCCTCTGTCATTCTCGCCAGCAAATGGAGACTTGCACGTTAGGCTTTGTTATTGAACACCATAAAATAAAAGGAGAGACACGTTAGGGTTTTACTTGCTGATCAAATGGCAGAAGCACAAATACTTACATGGGACTTTACAATGCTTGAGGGAGTCCTTGCATGGGACTTGCAATACTGGTGAGCAATGCATCCACCACCAGAGCAACTTTCACCCCCGCATTCTATGGTGCATAATTGAATTATTTATCTCTGTGTCATGGATAATAAATTAAGGTTTTGGTTTTGCACAACTACAGTAAGGTGTTGGCTAAACCAGGCAAGGGGAAGACTGAGCCTTATCCACTCCTGTCATCCTAATTGCAAGGAGAGCAGCTGTCAAATCTTCAAGCAGGGACAATGACCCTGGGTAATCAGAAAAAAAAGTGAGTAAAGGGCAAACCACAAAAAAAATTGCCCTCCTTAGAGAAAGACACTTCACTGAAATCTCTCACTTGAAGGGGCTGGAGGGTTCTGACTGACAAAGGGCTATTGAATAATCTTTCCAAGAAGATTTATTTACCTTAAATAGGTGATGACTCCAACAGCCCTGAGAAGAGAGAGGGAACACAAATGTCAAGTGTGTGTTACTGTTTCTTCTTCCTTCTCAAGCACAGACCCCTCTTCCTGCCACTAGACACTCTTCTTCTCACCTTTCTAAAGAAAATAAATCCCTAAAGCTACTCCTTTTACTCTTTGTTTGTTAAATGGTTCTCAATTAATGCTCTGTGTTTAAAGCACAGGTAGAGGAGAAGGCTGAAAATGTTCTTTTTGAGTTTGTTTGCCTTTTCTGGAAAGCCCGTTAGAATCATCCTCCCTAGGTGCTGCCTCTAATAAAGACCATTATTCTACGATGTCTCTTTGCAGTAATTAGCTGTCAGAGCTCACTTATGGTCAAACAAAAAAGGCAGAAACAGCTTTAAAGAGTCCTGCTGGGTTTTGGAGTCTCAGTGTTCACTTTCAGTTTCCTGTGTTTGTTTCATCACTCCATTTACTTATTACCAATAAATGGAAATTCAGGGCTTTTAGGGCAAAAAACGTTTTAGAAAGACAACAGGTTACCAGATATCTGTTGCTTTTGACACTGGTGATTGAGAAACAATTTCTGGAGCAACGAACTCTGGAGACCCGTATTTGCTGAACTGAGGCTCAAAGGGCGTGATCTTCTGAGCAAAGCCAAAGTCACAGAGCTTAAGGTCTTCCCTTTCAGGATAAACCATCAGGATGTTCAGCGGCTAGTAAATGAAATTAACAAAAATAATCATATTGAAAATGTGTTAATTTGTAAGTAAATAATTAAAACAGAGAATGCCCGTTCCCTGAGCAACAAAAGGCTGCGATAGGCTAAGCGAGCCATTGCACATTACCTTAATGTCCAAGTGAAGGATGTTGTTGTCATGAAGGTATTTGATTCCTTCCAAAATTTGCTTGATATACAATTTGACCTAAAGAATAAATTATTACACAATTAATTAAATATAATTAGTAAATAAGAGGGTTCCTGATTCCACCAGCATCATTAATCTATGAGAGAGGAGGTTCATCTAGAAATACTGGAAAACTAGGATGAACTTCTTATATGAGTCTTGCCATTGAAGAAGGATGTGAACCAAACATTATCCTGAGGAATGAAGGATGTGTGACCACATTGTCCTGCTGGAGTCTCTCATTTGTGGAAGAGCCCTTACTCCATAAAAAACAACTCTATAAGCATGTGAAAAAGGGATAGAGAAGTACTCATTTGATGAACTTTATCAGTGACTTATCCAACTTAAACCCAGCTCTGGTTTGGTGTAAATCAGGCAAACACACTTAAAACACATCTACGATTTAAAACTATGCTGTATTGCATATATCTAGACCTTGTCTGTCACTGAACAAGGAGTGATGATTTTCAGTTAGCTTCAGCTTTGGAATTCCTCTATCTTTGACTTTTCGCAGTGATTGCTGACATTTGATTTTTAAACCTTTCAACCCAAACCACTCTGTGATTCTAAGAGGTTTCCATCTCGGTACTTCTGAGAAAATCACATTTTAACAATAACTATGGGACACTTGGCTACTAGATGGGAGATGTGAAACATTTTGAACCTTGAGTACCAAAAAAACCCCTTTGAAACTGTAATTTCAGCCCTTGGTTTAGAGATTGAACAGGAGGTCTCCCCTCAACCTCCTCTTCTCCAAGCTGAATAGCCTCAGATAGCAAAGCGATGATGATAGTAAAGCAAATCTGCATTAGGCTGAATGCTGGTAGTCAAAACCACCGGCTGAAGAAACTCATCTTAGTAATGAAAGCTGATGGGGACACATTTTAAAGGCTGATTCTGTTTTGACACATCATCACTGATTCAGAGACACTCCTCATATTCAAAAAGACAAATGCAGCTGAAAGGTCTCCGGTAGTACCCACCAGCTCTGGACTTTCAAATGAGAAGGGAAGATTACCTCTGCTTCAGTGACAACGCTCTTCTTGAATAAACGGTCAAGGAGCTCCTCATTGGAGCATCTGGGAATGGCGTTAAGGGAAAACAGCAGAATTATTCATGAAGTGATCTCAGCCAATGTGATGTTCATGCTACTTATTCAAGTCTCTATGCAGCAGTCTCCTATTTGCAGAACTGGGCTGCTCAAAGCTTGTGCTCGCTACAAGCAGGAGCATGGTTTTGCTTGTGCTGAAATCCACCTCTGGATGCCTCTGCTCCCTGCAGGTGGGGTGGGCTAGATAACCTTTAGAGATCCCTTCCAACAAAAAGCATTCTATGATTCTACGATTTTTTTGTCCAAAACAGCAGAAACACAGTATTTCAGGGAAGATCTCACATAGCCATGCTATCCTGCAGTGCAGAGAAAGATTGTGTGTGACCTTTTATCTCAGCCAACGCCTAAAGCAGAGGCACAAAGATGCTGAAGGGAGCGGAGCATCTCCGTTATGAGGAAAGGCTGAGGGAGCTGGGTCTCTCTGTCCTGCAGAAAAGGAGACTGAGGGGTGACCTCACTAATATTTATAAATATGGAAAGGGTGGGTGTCAGGAGAGTAGAACCAGGCTCTGCTCACTGTCACCTAATGATAGGACAAGGGGCAATGGGTGTAAGCTGGAACATAAGAGGTTCCACATCAATATGAGAAGGAACTTCTTCACGGTGGGGGTGACAGAGCACTGGAACAGGCTGCCCAGGGGGATTGTGGAGTCTCCTACTCTGGAGATATTTAAAACCCACCTGGCCATGTTCCTGTGCGACTTGATCCAGGTGATCCTGCTGTGGCAGGGGGATTTGACTAGATGATCTTTCAAGGTCCCTTCCAATCCCTAATGTTCTGTGTTTCTGTGATCCTGGAAAGTGATTTGCCCAAGTTCCTACAAGAAGTCTTTGGTAGAATTTGGTAGAGAGAGTTGTTTCATTTGGCTTGTAGGAAGGAACTTCTCCACATCTAAAACCTGCCTGGACATGTTCCTGTGTGACTTGGTCTACATGGTATTGCTGTGGCAGGGAGATTGGACTAGATGATCTTTTGAGATCCCTTCCAATCCCTAAACTTCTGTGATTCTGTGAAAATGACTACAAAGTAGGTATTTAATGGACTGAGTCCCTTCCTCAAAAGAAAGAATGTATTGTTTTAAACGTCAAAATGATGTCAGATTTAAAATATAAATGAATGGTGCTGCCTTGTAAATCTCTTACAAGAGAATGGATGAAAGTTTTTGCTTATTTTTGTTTATTTTTTAAAATTTGGGCTTTCTTTTCAATTTCACCAGTTTATTTCCATCCATCTTTCTATTTAAAAAGACACTAGTAGGAAAATCAGGAGGGGAAAGAATTGAGACCCGGTGAGGAAAAAGAAGAAGCCAAAGCAAACACAATCTCCTCACAGTTTCCAGATTCATTAAAAAATGAAAAGTTATCAACATGGAAAAAAGGTTTCCTTTGCATGAGAGACACAATCAATTTTCTCTCTATTTTCACCTCTTTTATGACAAGCCCCCAACTCTGTGCTGAGATGAATCCAGCAGATATCTGGCCATACACCCATGAGGCTGCCCAGGGAAGTCAGCCCAGGACACCTGCTCAGTTCCATGACCTACTCATATGACCTTCCCACGTTCCTACTCATTTGGGCTGAGCTCCAGTGCTCCACAATCAAAACTGATGAGAAGGACAAACACTGAAGTCAGAATGAAACTGCTTGTGTGCAGCTTATATGGAGATGGGAAAGGCTGTGCTCTAGAGAAGTGTTAGGGTTTGTGAACCATTGGACAGCCAAAGACTTCAGAGCTGGAACTTGTAGCACTGGGGAGATTTCAGGAGGACTGCTGTGAACAGCTTGTGACAACCTATGATCCTGAGCTCTTGTTCACTGTGGGTTTTTAAGACCACTGTTCTGTCTCTTCCCTATCTATAGCACAGGACTTAAAATGGGCTTCGTGCATCAATTTTGCTGTCTGTGACCAGTCAAAACCTGCCTTTTGGTTGCAGAGCTCTCAGGAGCTTATTTCGCTCTTTCAGTTCTTGATCTGAAGAAGAGTCCAGAATATCAATAAGGAACTGGCTGTTTATTGTTTGTGTTTTCAGCATGAACACTTGAGAGAGAGATGTTGGATGCACAACAGAAAGGTCCCTTCTTCCATCCTTTGATCCATCCAGTCTCCCTTGTAGTGCACTGGAGGTAGATGTGTAGTTCATTTCTTTTTGTCCTTATTCCTTAGTGCTAGGAACACTGTGGAATGACTCCTGAGCTCATACCGAGGTCAGAGTGTTCCCCCTAAAGGCCCCAGGGGTCCTTGGACATCATCCCGGAATGTTTTGGGACACAAACAAGCTTTAAATATGTTCTGAGAGACCTCCTGTCATTTGAATGACAATGATGTAACATTTTTATAACACTCAACGACTTCAAAACTCGAAGGCAAAGCAACCAAATTAACAAAACAAAACCCTCTGCTAAAACTTAATACTTTCTCGAACACTAAGTTGCCATAACAACCTGATGCACAAGTCTTTGGTGGCAACTTTGTGCTCGGTCCTATTGAGGCCAAAATAACCTTACTCTTGTGCTAATGCTTAGCCGGCGCAGTAAATACTATTGGTTACAGAAAATTAAAACTTTTAAATAGTGAAACTACTTTTACTGAAGTAAAAGAAACCTCTTAAATCTAAGTGTTTTTCTTCTTTTAAAAAAGCATAATTTGTCAGACATTAAAATAACAAAAGGGCTTTGAAAAAGGATTATGGTTTCTGATGTCTCACGACGAGAATGGATTTACTTTATATCCGACTGATGTTGTAATCTTGAATTCTGAGGTAATGTTTTAGCCCTTTCTTTTCACATAAATAAAGATTTCAACGATAGCACTTCATTTCTTCTGTGGAACTTTCCCTTTATTTTTTTCAAACTACTCATTTTCTCTCGCTTAAACCATTTCATCAGAATAACATACAAATTGGATGCAGTGCGCATTAGGAGGAGGGGAGCGGCTAGAAAGGCAAAGCATTTCAAATCAACTCACTGCTGCCTGCCAGGTACATTTTCAATGTGGAATTTCCATATTTCTCACATGTTTTCCTGCACACAAAAAGAAAGGGCTTATTTTAAGGTTTTCCTGTGAAATGTGTATTTTTTTAGTGTATCGTGGGGGTTTTAAAGTCGCTAACCTTCAGTGGAGCACAGACGATTGTTTTCCATCAGTACTAAGCACTGAATTTTAAGAAAAGGACTGTATATAGGATTTTTTCTTATTTCTAAAGAATTCTAGAGTTTTCTTTATTTCTAAAACATAGAAGTAAACCACTTGCTAATCAGACTGACTTCATCCCTCTGAAAAACAGGCCTTCTACCTCTTTGGGCTGCCTGGATTTTAATTAAGAGTCTTTAAGCAGTCACAAATTCTCACCCCCTCTGAAATGAAATCATTTGACTTCCTTTTGGGGTTTTTTAAATATCCTAGAGGAGAGTGAGTGGTGAGGACAGTGGAGTGTCTTTAAAGGATTGTTGTTTACTACTGAGAGAACAGAGTGCTCTGCATCCTTCCAGCCCTGGGGAGACTCCATGAGAGACTTCCTCCACCAACATGGTCATTATAGGCTTGCTCGTCAAATAGGGACCTTTCTCCTGGCTCTCAGCCTATAAATTGTCTTTTAAATCACAGAAAAGGTGGTGTTTATAAACCACACTGGTTTTTTCTGTATTAGATGTAGTAAAGTGAAGGTCAAAGCCTGTTCTGCTTCAGGAGAACCACCAGGGAGGAAATACAATCAGGCCATAAAGGCTGCTGCCTCTCCAGCCGTGTGGTGTAAGGATATGATGAAGGGTGGAGGTTACAGCACTTGAAGCCCACAGCAACTGTCAGGAAATGGGGGATCTTCATCCTCCTCTGGGCTTCTCCCATGGGCAAGGTTCCCATCTGGCCATGCCAGTGGCTGAGATGGGCAGAGCTGTGCTCAGGTGAATGGCCTCGCTGACGGACAGGGCATCCTCAAGTCAGAGAAATGGCTTCTAGGAGGGAATTGAAGGTATCCAAAGCATCCAGAGGGTTTCCCATTTGAAAAAGGATGACACAGAAGACTGAGTTTGATTCAATCCTGTCAGAATTATTCTCTGGAGAAGTTTTCAATCACCTAATTTTTTGGTGGATTTTTCTAGAATCAAAGAATCATCTAGTTTGGAAAAGACTGTCAAGATCATCTATTCCAACCATTAACTGACACTGGTAAGTCCTCGGCTAAACCATATCCCTAAGCACTGTGTCTAGAGAGCTTTTAAATGCCTCCAGGGAAGCTGACTCCACCACTTGGTTGAACAGACCAATCCCATTCCCTCAACAACCTGCTTTCAGGTAATTGTAGACAGTGATTTTGTTTGAATAAGGATCAAACAGATTTTTACTTTCTATTTCAGCATAAAATACTCAAAATACTCTTTTTTAAAAAACATTATTTTTTTCCCAGTGCTCCTGGAACCAGCTTCTCTGCTGGGGTAAATCAGGGAAACTTAATAATAGAACTGAAAACAAGAAGAGCCTCCACAGAGGGCCAGGGCATGAGGAAGTCCGTGGTGCTCATGGTGCAGGATATAATTGCGCCTTAAACTTGTGTGAGAAGCCCAGCCAGGTTCCATCTGCAGCCCCCACCACAAGCCCTTTGGAACCCTTGTCGTGCCTCAGGAGGCACCTGAGGGACACTGAAGCCATTGCAGGTGCGATCAGGTGGCACTGACTGGTGACAGAGGTGATGGAAGGATGGGGTGAGAGCTGTTTGTGCCCAGTGCCCTGCCCTGACTGTCCTAGAAATGGGATTCATGTTTGAGGCTCTCACCCCGCACTGCCAGACCTTCGCTGCCCTCTTGAGATGTGTGGCAGATTTATTTCTACTAATTTTTTAAGTACCAAGTGTATCTAGTGTACTTATTACTCCTAATTAATGTGAGAATAAAGAATCAAAGAGGGTATTCCTCCAATGAGTTGTTTTTGAAGAGTGACAAATTAATCCCCTTGGATATGGCTGAAGCCAGGGAAGATCTTTTTGTTCCTTGAACAAACTGCAGCAATTAGACGTTCAAAACTCTGCTCGCGATACGTAAATTTTAATACCTATTTGTTCTCTTTGTGATTGCCAAAATCCTGAGGCTTATGTCCTTCAGACAAATGTTCTCCCAGGTAACCAGAGAGGCAGGAAAGTGTTTCCAGTGGTCTGAACCTGTGTGCACGCACGAGTGTGAGTGTGAGTGAGAGGGCATCTGTGACCACTCAGAGTTGCACTCAGTCACACTAAATTAATTAGATTGTCCTATGCTCTTGTGAGCTTTGGATCAAACTCTCAGCAGCCACATTTGCAACCAAGTAAAGTTGGAGTAGATGATCTCTAAGGTCCCTTTCAACACCAGCCATTGTATGAGTCCCTGAACATTCTGAGCACAGAAAGGAAACAACTGATGGCTGATTGGTTTTGGTTTTCCCTGTATCATGACATTTCGAGGGGAGACTTGTAATCTGCTTTACTAGAGATCAGGCAGTGTTTAGCACAACACATCCAGACTTCACAGGTACAACTTTACATCCTCACCTGCTCACAGGGTCAGAGGGGCTTTGACAGCACTTGGGGGCAATAAGCTACAGATGGGTTTATGACAGCCCTTGTCTCTGATGGGGTCTGCAGATAAGTGACTGGGTGATTTCCAGCCTGAATTGTTTCTCCAGGTCCTGATGCCAGGCGAAGAGCGGGGCAATGGGGAAGGCGTGGAAGCCACCTTTGTGCTGAAGTGATCAAAGCGGAGGGCTGAAGGCTGCTTCAATGCTATCAGTCTGTAACAGGCCCCCACGGGACTCCTGCACCTGCTGGCTGCTGCTCCGTTATCCTCATGCCCTTCGCTCCCCTTACCCTGGGGTGACGGGGAACTGGCTGCGCCCTGGGGTGTTCTCGCACAGCAGGGTAATCCTCAGCTGCCTCGCCAGGCAGATCCAAAGGGCAGCAGCTGCCGGTTGCCACGGAGGTGGAGTGGTGGCCACGGGAAGGGATGGGCAGCTGTAGGCTGCCAGGCCCTAGTTGAACGGGTCTGGAAGATGGTTTTTCTCCTTATATGATGTTTCTGCTGTGGGCTTCATACAAAGCTCATGCGGCTGGTGAGGTGCATATGGAGCACGCAGAGCTTTAAATGCTTAAAAGTCTTTTCTGTGGTGCTGTGGATGACCCTTTGTGGCAACAAAAATTTGTGGCTAGCTTAATACAGTAACCTTAAAACATGTAATGCCCAAAGGAGAGCCTAGCTTTTGCACACTCAAGGTGAGGAAGAGAACATTTCTATTTCACTGCAGCCATATACAGAAAAATCCTTCTGCAGTGCTCAACTCCAGAAAAAGTGATATTTTCACAGGCTTTTTTTTTCCTTGCATATCAGACCTTTTTCAAATGGAAACAGGCTGTAAATAGCTGTGAAAATCATTGAGAAGGGTGAATCTTATAAAGCAGAGTTTATGCCATGGGATGTCACATGGATGCAGACACAGACATATAAGGTTGATGATTTTTATCTAATATAATACACTTTAAATGTCTTTTCCAATTAACATGATTTTTAAGACTGAATTTCATAATGAAACTCCAGCGACAGAAGAGTGATGACAGATAAAGTTGAGGATATATCGTACTCAGTGCTGTTTGAAAGCTCCTGGGCCAAACCTGAGCTGTTCAGCCTAGGAAACTGAGGCAAATGTTGAGGCCAGGCTGGTGGTATTTGACCGCAAGGCCCAAAAGTGAAAATGAGAACTTGAGAGGCCAGAAGGGAAGGGAACTGGTTTTCAAATCCAAAGAACTAGTGAGGCACAGACAGAAGGTCTAGTGGCATGTGTTACTAAGGAAGGAGTGAGAGAGACAGTAGTTGGGGACAGCCAGCCTGTGAGAGACACAATGGAGAAGGACACAGAAGTTCTTGTTCTTGTTCTGTATTTAAGGGAAATAATGTGCAAGGCTTCCAGAAGCAGATTTTTAAGTAAACACCAAAATGTTGTGTAGTCTTGGAAGCAGAGAATGCTACAGTGGCTGGATCCAAGGAGCCAACTGTCATCTCCTCTTTGCTTTCTCACTCCTGCTATCCCAAGCCCACATCGATTCTCACTCAGATATTATACAGAGATCTTTGCACAAATCAAGATATTTTTGTTGCTTCTTTCTACTTCTTCCCACCTGTGGCTGCTGCAGTTCACACTGGCCTTGCCTTCCCCTCTGCTGCTGAAGAACACGGCTAGACTGCAGCGCAGACACTTATCACTTTATTTTCTCCTATGAGCAAGGAGTGGGGATGTCTCATCTGGTGTGTTGAACTCAGATCTAAGTGCTAAAATGTTTACTGCTTTCAATCCGCGCAGCGGGACGCTTGGAGCAGAAGCGATGGTTGGCAGCCTGCTGCGGACGGCACCATCCACCTCACAGGGCTCCCAGCGAAACTCTGCGGAATCTCAAACATGAGGCTTGTAATTATTTTAGGGGACTTGTTCCACAAGTACTTCAGATGGTTTTCTATTAACATTTGACAACAACTCAGCAATTGAAATACGTTTAGGGAGATTACAGTGCTGAGATTGCGGTCTGAGAACTTCTGATCAAATCCTGCTTTCCCTAATTAATGCATTCCGGCACCTACTTAATGGCATTCATAGCAACAAATCATTTCTGCTCTACTCTAATGATACCCACCATACTTCAGCACTAGAGGTAAATACATATATGGTTTTGTTATTTCAGAGGAAAAATCCCTGTGCTGTGGATAATGAATTGAAGGTTAAGTGACAATTTTTCTTTGCAACCACTCATTTCTTACAGTCTGTGAACTGAAAACTGGATTAACCTTTAATTACCCCCCATGATCTCTCAACCCTGAAACAACATCACCACTCCTCCTAGTGTTATTTGCATACAGCACTTAATGAGAGAAACATCTGTTTGCATATTTGATATCATTAATATTACGCAGATGAGCTGAGATTTCATGTTGCAGTGGGCAATTGCACAGAAATCTCCTTTTTTCTCATTTTTGGTCTATTTCCTTCCTCCTCACAATTTGCTCTGACTTGTACTAATTAGAAGAAGAGCTGCCTGGTGCCGCTAGCTTTGCATGTGTAATGCACAGGTGCTGTGTGAGCTGAATGGCAGCACAGCAATATCCTGATGAATTTACAAAACACACGATGTCTGTCTTGATGCTATTAGGCAAACCTGTTGCTATTCTCTTAGGCAGATGTCCTCTTAAAAACAGACGTTACTGTGTGTTAAAATTAAATGAATATAAGTAAGATCACTAACCGATTCTTTCTCACGACTTTATTTACAGAAGTTATTTCTGCTGATAAGATAGAGCCATAGTCATTAGGTATCTGATCTGGCTGCTGTTTGATGAAGTAGGGTATAGGTTAGAGCTTGAGACAACAGCTGTAGCTGTTCTCTCCAGCAACCTGATGTGCTTTGTACGGCCCTATGATGAAATCTTTGCTCTCTATGGATCCATGAAAACCAATGGGCCACTGCTTTTAAGTGAGCACACAAAACAGGTCTGAGAGAAGCTGCTTGTTTTCATAGAACATCAGGGATTGGAAGAGACCTCGAAAGATCATCTAGTCCAATCCCCCCGCCACAGCAGGACCACCTAGACCAAGTCACACAGAACCATATATCCAGGTGGGTTTTAAACATCTCTAGAGAAGGAGACTCCACAACTCCCCTGGGCAGCCCCGTTCCAGTGCTCTGTTACCCTCACCACGAAGAAGTTCCTTCTCATATTGATGTGGAACCTCCTATGTTCCAGCTTACACCCATTGCCCCTTGTCCCATCATTAGATGTCACTGAGCAGAGCCTGGATCCATCCTCCTGACAAAACACTTCGCATATTTATAAACATTAATGAGGTCACCCCTCAGTCTCCTTTCTTCCAAGATGTTTCCTTAAGAAATAAGGAGAATGTTCCTTTTTGTTTAGGATAGATGAGATTATTCTGTCTGATGGCTGTTTACATCAGGATGGCTTCTTTCCACAGAATTTTTGGTGATCCAGGCCTCAGCAGGATCACCTGTGCCCATCTATTCCTAATTTAAGAGATACCATAGATAATACAGACAAGATCAAATCTGACTGATCAGAGTAATTTTTCTCCTAATTCTGCTGCAAAATAACAACAATATGCCTCACTCCTGATCCATGGCCTGAATTTTAAAGGACAATTTTGTGGGCTGTTGTGGTTTGCGATGAGAAAGCTTTTATGATCAGTTATGCATTTTGTGAGAACTCATGTTCCTCTAAAGCAGATTTTCATCGTTAACAGCTGATTTTTACAAGTGGAGCTTGTATATCTAAAGGTCTGACTTGCAGGTAGGATTACTGTGGCTTTGTTCACAAGTCAGTGCTTTGGCATCCACCAGGTCTTTTATGCAAAAAACCCCCATCCTTAACGTAGGCAAACCATTCTGCAAGAAAATCATAGTCCTGCTTGTGGAACTAAGGCATGTGAGTGAGCACGACACTGCCAACAGGTAATTGTCCTACTGCTGTGCAAATCATCCGACTCCTGAGTACCTGTGCTGGGTTGACTGACTCATGAGGCCAAGCCATTGCTCTGGAATTTATACCTTTTTGGATAAACAGCTTGTGTTAGTGGTGATTGAGATTTATGTTGGCATAACACTTTATTTTGTAACTTTTCATAACATTGGTTATTTCATAACTTTTATTTCATTGAAGAGATGTTGTAGAGAGGTGGGGGGTCAGTGTCATCTCCCAAGCCACTATCAATATGATGAGTAGAAATGGCCTCAATTTGTGCCAGGAGAGGTTTAGATTGGACATCTGGGAAAATTTCTTCGGTTAAAGACTTGTCAGGTATTGGAACAGACTACCAAGGGAGGTGGTGGAGTCACCACCATCCCTGAAGCTGTTAGAAAAATGTGTAGGTCTGGTGCTTGAAAAACATGAATTACTGGGCATAATGGCATTGGGCTGATATTTGGACATGATTAACTTGGAGGTCTCTTTCAACCATAATAATTCTATGATCCTATAAGCCAGTTTATTTTGGGAACCAGTATGTATAAAGAAGGGTATCCTCAGTGCTCAGAGAGAGCTGGAGAGATAAATGTGGGGCAAGGAGACAGAGGTTGAGAATGAGAGTATTGCTACTCCAAAGCTGTGTTTTGTATTTCAGCTACACAAACAAATTCTTGGTTGCCAACATTTTTTGGATAAGGATGATCTGAGCTTATGATGGCAAGCTTTGTTTATGTGCTGTTTAGCTATTTCAGATATAAAGCAGATGGTCATAATTCACGAGAGTGTACATTTCATGAGTGACTATCTTTTCTGTCTTGGGGAGGACACAGGAAAGCAAAGAGACCTTCTTTTCATTTGCCACAAACTCCTTATGCATCCCAAGGTTCTGACACTTCCAAGGCAGGGTTTCCTCTTACTGCTGAGTGCTATCTGGTGACTTCTTGAGTGAAGTAAAATTAATTAAGAAATAATCCCTTTGATTGTCCTGTGAGAGGTGGGGTGCTCAGCACTGGCCAAGCTATTCTTGCTAAAATCAGTGGCTTTTGTGTCAGAATTCAGCTGAATCCTCGGTACCATTAGTGGATTCTTGTTTGTTGGCATTTGATAAACAGCTATGCTCTCGTGCCAGTTTATAAATGCATTTCCCCTGTTTGTCCTTGGTGTGGTTCTATCATACTAATATCTGTCCCTTAAGGTGGATGAGATTATTTTGGAATAAGTGTAACACTTCTTTCACTTTGCCATTCAGCTGTTTGTCTGAAAATCTTCCCTCGATGAAATAACTCTGTGCGTTCTGTTTGCATGTGCTTTGAGAAAACCACTACACGAGAAAAACAAGAATAATACCGGTGTCGTAACTGGGTTGAAATGCAGTATGATTTCTTTTAATAGAGGCTTTTATGGGCACTATTATATAGTAAATTAAATTATATCTTTATTCTTGTATCTAAGATAAACAGTAAGGATGTAATATATCAGTAATAGAAAACCCTTGGCATTTAAGAAAGGATTGTGCTTTAATGTAAGGACGTTTTTATACCTCAGTAATAAATTAACATTTCAAAAGTACTTTAGCCTGCTGAGATGGATCATTCTATGAGTATGGGTAACACCATGGACTCCAATAATTAGTGTAAATTGCCTTTGAATAATACAGAGCTGGGAACAACTTTCAGTGCTTAATGCCCCTTGCAGTACATGATGAAGAGTCCTTAATGGAGCTTGGAAAAACAAGTAATACCTATAAATCAAAGAAGAAAAGCCGTTTTTGATGCATTTGTCTGAGAGTGTGAGTTTTAAACCAAATTGTTAACACTCCTCCCTGCTGAGGGTCATGGATTAGCTAGGGTGGGAGTTTCTTATAGGATCTTTCACACTAACCGGCAGAGGTAGGGGGTTTCAAATACAAGTGTTTTCTTAACCCTAATCCCTGCCTCCCTGACCAGTAGAGCTCTGAATTTCTCTCTAATTAGGTGGAGAATTAGTAGGTGGATAAATGTGTTAGTGGATGAGGATGAAGTGATTAACTTGCCCCAGACTATGATAGTGAGTTCAAGGCGCTACTGAATTCATTTTGTTTCTAATAACTTTCTCTCCATATTGTAGCAGCGCCATGGAAGAATACTCGAATTTATATCTCTGTAATCTTGCAGCACTACATTCTGTCGCTCGTTCCCATAGCTTGATCTGCTATATTTAAGCAGCAGTGCGTTTCCCAGTGTGCCAGTTCACATTTACGTAAACTATTAAATTATCTGAACAGCCTTGTAAGCTCATCGAGATGTAGGTATGAGGGAAATAGGAATTTTATGGCAAGAGAGTGAGACTGGAATACTTTATACAAGTATTTGCTAGCTGCATTTTAAAACAAACAGCTATCTGCTGTTTGCTGTGCTGCTTGCTTGCTGTTCTTTGTTCAGTGTGTGGGGCTCTGCTGCTTTAGAGGAAATACTGATTCACAGCGATGAGGCCAGATGTGACTCTACTAACCTGGAGTGGTGACATTTTCTGCCTTTGCTGACACGTCCCTGCTGACCTGGTTGGGGAGGATTTGTCATGGGAGAGGGCAGAATCTGCTTCCTGCCACCTCTCCCTCCACAGCCTCTGGCACAGCACAGGCTCTGACTTCACCTTGGGAACTCGGTGGGAACTTCTGCCCTTTCACAGCAAAGCTGAATCATCCCCAGTCACTGCCAGAACACTTTTTATTCCTAACACATGGCCACAGCAGCGGCTCAGCTACCCCAGCATGTCCCTGTCTGACTCATGGTGGCCTGCTCAGACCTGTGAACTCTCTTGGCCCTAAAGAATGAAGTGTGCTGCTTGTACACAGGGACAGCAATCAGACCCATCAGCACAAGGACAAGGCTCCCAAGGTGGCTCAACCTGTGACTCAAACAAGCCAGGATGCCAAGAAGACCTTTCCTGGAATCAGAGTCAGTGAGTTTTTCAGGTGTATTAAGAACAGAGGAGGATGCTAGAAGATGCTGAAGTAGGAGCAGATCATAACGGTGCATTTGCTGAGCAAAAAGACTGACATCCACAACCTCCAACACTGGATACTCTTCTTAAGTAGTTACTAAAATTCTTTTGCATCTTACAGAAAACAAACAGGTTCTCCTCAGTTTTCACATGGAAAGAAAATGAAAATGCCTTGTGAAAATGCCAGCCACTGTTGTCGGTTTTATAATGACAAAAAGAGGCTGTAGGACGCATGACCTAATCCTTCAGGTCTATCCAGGGGGAACAAAGCCTCAGTGCAAGTAGCAGGTTCAGAGGCATCACATTTCAAAGAAGATAGGGAGGAAGAAAAGAAGCATGGAGTCCAGAAAATATGTGAAATACAGAGCTATGTGTGTGTATGGAGGTAGGCAGCAACTTATCCTCCAGGACCATAGTCCATATGACAAAGATGATTCAGGGGAAACAAGGAAGACATAGTTTAGTGAGTCGGTGAAACTTGCTAATAATAGGAGGATAATGAATTTCGGGACTAATGTCTCTTAAGAATGGAAAGACCAAAAATCCCAATGAGAATTTCATACTGCCACTGGTTAGTGATATTTTAGACAATGATTGTTCTTTTTGTAAGCACTGAGTGAGGCCTACCTTAGCAAGCCATGCTCTGTCAGAAGGCAGGTCAAGCAGTGGCGAGAGGTTCTCTGGGTCAGCCTGGGTAGCTCTGCTTGCATGATTGAGTCATTAGACTGGGTACTGTGTGTGTATCCAATAACTCAGGCAGGCAGGACATTTAAAGGGAAGTATATTTTCTGTGCAGCACAATCAAAGTTGATTTTATCTTTATCTCAGTTGTTTGCTTCAGTGAGCATCAAATGCCTGATGAGAGCATGATTGCTGAGAAATCTGAGGTCTAAAGGGCACATGGGGCTGGTGCCAGGGTTACCAGGAACTGGCCCTAGTCACTGTTAGGCACAGCCCCCTCCCTGTGTAGTGACTGGAAGGCTCAACACGCTCAGTAGGTGAAACCTGTGTGTGCTGTTTAGGTGCAGGGTTACCCTTCAAGAGGGTACTTGGCCCTGCCCAAGCCTGCCCAGGCAGAAGGATTGTCTTTGTAATGTTCTGCTGCATCCTATACAGAACATAAAAAGTCACTGTGCATTAGCCAGGATTATGTTGTCTCTTGATCTTATCAGGTTCTGCTGCGCAAACTACAAAAGAGTGTAGCCTGATGTATGCACCAAGCCAGGTTTCTCCACTGGAAGCAAGCATTTCACGGGCTAAAATCTCTCTGAAGTGAAAATCAACAGAATTTATCATCCGTTCTTAACAAATGCATGGCTTCATTAAAGCACTGGGAGCCAGAAGTTTGCTGGCAAGGTAATTTTTCCTTCATTAAAAAATGGAAGTGGAATTCAGAGAATGATCTTGTTTTCTTTTCTAAGTGGCTACCTTACTCCTCAGAAGAGTTTTATATATTTAAATGGAGAAGGATGTAAATTGTACTTCCAAACCATTAAAGCCAACAGCACACATTATAATGTGCTGTGAAAAGAAGATAGCTCCGGCCAGTAACTCTTAAGCCTAAATGAGTTGCTCCTAAGAGGAGAACAGCTGCTTAAAGTACATATATTTAAAATTAAATTTCTTTATTACAAGTTACTTAGCGTATTTTGGACTTATATGTTCTCTAGCTTAAATCTCTTTCCTTTATTTTTTTTTAATTGCACAAAGCTGTGAAAAATAATCGGAAGCTCAGTTAGCATTACAAATTGAAAATCAGAAAGAATACGGATGGTTTTTTCAGGTTCTCAGGATCCATAGGTGTATTAACCCTCATTAGTCATTTTGTGGCAGTGAGAGATTTGAAAACAGAATTCCATTACCGTATTTATGGTCAAAAATCTGATAGGATCAAATAATAGGTTTCCCAATAGAAATGTCCATGTGCCATGTAGTAAACTTGATAATTGTAAGAATATATTTAATGCAGTAGAACTGAATACCAAACCAGGAGATTAACATTTCTGTTATATAATTACAAGTTCAAGGAGTTCAGCTTCTTATCATACTACAGTAAGTATAGAAAGTAGAAGTGATCCTCTTTAATTTGTAATTATTTAACTGAAATAGAATGTCTCCCAGTCTTATTCTTACTCTTCTACACTGAAGGCATTGGTATGCAGAAACCATGAGCCAAGGAATAGTACACTATCAGAGTAGGACATGTTTGAGTATTCTTTAAAACCAACTAAGAGAAGTTAATCTCATTGAACTTCTTTTTATTCAACAAAAGAGTTAGATGTTTCCAAGTCTAATGTGACTATAATGTTCATTAAATGGACTTCTTTACACCTTTAAATGGATTAACTGTACATGTTCACAGTCTAATTATTAGACATGTCGCTCACAAATCACAGATCTAATTCAAAGCTCTGTAAAAGCTCTGTTTATGAGCATTAGAAACGGAGATACAGTGAGAATTGAGTGTGATTTTTATCTCAGTCATAGAAAAGAATAAGTGTCGTCCACATTAAAGTGCAGAAACGCACACACCTTCACTTGTTGAGTTTTCCTTCAACCTTGGTCTTGTGATAGCCTGCTTTGAAAAGTTAAGCCACGTAGCATCTCTACTCCCTCAGTTTTCCATTACCCAGGATGATCCCTGGCTAAGATACTCTCCCTGCAGCTGAGCCCTTAATGACTTGCAAACAAAAGTAATCAGTCAGATAAAGGATGATAGATATACAATTTTGTGGGTATAGCTGGGGCATCTGGGAATAACCCAGAGTTAGTTTGTTGCCTCAAGTTAGTTTTGCTAATTAGAAGATGCTAAGAGTGGGTCTAGCGGTCAGATCTTTGAAGGCAGCTAGGCGCTTAACTCCCCTAGGTGCAGCTGATGCAATCAGGGTCTAAACACTTTATAAAAAGTTCTGCTTTATGTTTGTGCCACATGTGAGTGGTTGTCAGTCCATGGAAGCCAGTGGAGACACACTACGGGCTCAGAGATCAGGGTTAGCTATAAAACAAGCTTCATTCCCCCATTGGGCAGCAAGAGCTTATTGATAAAGGTATGAGTACATGGTGTGATAATACAGTCCTCAATGAAGATCCTACTCTCTGCAGTGTCACAGTATCACAGTACATTAAGGATTGGAAGGGACTTCAAAAGATCATCTAGTCCAATACCCCAGCCAGAGCAGGACCACCTAGACCAAGTCACACAGGAACATATCCAGGCAGGTTTTAAACTTCTCCAAAGAAGGAGACTCCACAACCCCCCTGGACAGCCCCTTCCAGTGCTGTGTGATCCAAAGATGTTTGCCCTACATTTCTCATGCTTTCATTTGGAAAAGGAAAAGGACCTGAAGATAATACTGAAGATGCTTGCAGGATGACCTTAGGGCTTTTACTGTGAGGGGCTATGATAACAAAAGCTACAGATATTATGCAAATGTGTTATGTATGAGATATATTTCCACTGAATCCTGACAGGGCAAAAATACCCTCATTGCTTACAGAGCTGTGTGCTGGCAGCGGTTGCAAGTCAGCTTGTGTTTATAATGTGATACCAGAAACACTTCCCTTTTCTGCTCGTTACAAAACCTTAGATATTCCTGCCACACTTCTCTTATAAAAGGTTACAGATTTCTTCAGCAGCCGACAGTGTGGATAATTACAATTCTCAGCTTGAAAGGCATCATGATAATGCTGGTTCCCTGGCGAGGCTCACAGACCCTTGCCGCCAGCAGTGGCCCAAGCAGCCAAGCTCTCCAACCAGAAGTGGTGTGTCTTCACAAAGTACAATGTCACTTTATTTCTTTGCAAGGAAGGATATTACTGTACAAAAAGTGAAGGCATGTTCCAGTATGACAAGAGGGAAATTGACGGACCTCAGTGTGAGGGTCTGACTTTTCTCATGTGTTTGTACAACACAGATCTGATCTCACTGGATCATCTAGAAGCTGCTGTGAAACAGATTGCAGAGTTCTGTGACACAGCCACAAAACCACTACTATCTATTCCTGATGCTGACTACACCACAGCTATGATCCATGATATTTACATATTGGGACTTATATGAGTGAAGACTTTGAAACAGAGGATTTGGGACATAGTGGTAGTTGTTTATCCCTTACATATGCACCTAGGGTAACTGCTGCCAACTGAAATGGATCATTATAGTTCAATCTGAAACTAATGATTGAAAATAAAGCTTTTGGATCCTTGCCCTGATGGACCACCTGCTTCTATTCTATTCTCTCCTGTGCAAAAACATTTTCGTTCATAAAATAAATAGCTACCTTCAGGTGCCTGTGCACTGTAGGCTCCCCTGCCCCCAGACATTTTCATGTTTTCTGTAGTGATTTAAATATTTGCTCTGATTTCCACATGTGCTCTGTGTCCTGAGCGCCAGTGGCAGGTATGTTAGGTGTATGAAAGCCAGGTGTTCCCCCACAATTATTTACCTATTGGCAGACACGATGGCCGCAACATCCGCTGCAGCAACTCGACAGTGATTTACCTCCTGCTCCCACCTGCTCTCTGCTTGTGGAGCTGAGCTGCTTAGATTGCTGGGGGCTAGCTGTTCTGTGACTTTGGTGAGAACCAGACAACTGTAGGCTTCTTTCAGCAAACATCACATCTAAATCTATTGCTAGTGGGATCTCCAAGAGGTTTGCCTGCCTGTGGTCTGAAGATGCAATTTGAGAAGCTTCCCACACTGTAAGGGTTCATCACAGCGTGAGACTCTTGTGTCACTAAGGTACAGCCAACAAGGTAGCATGGAGCATTGCACTCTGCTACAAAAGTGCTCCCACAGGTAAAACATGTAAATACTGTCTCTTTGAGAGTTTTAGTGGCATCGGGATAGAATGTCACATAAGCTTTGTGAGCTGGATCTTGGTGAAAGGTGGGAAGTGTTTTTAATTTCCCTACTGCATATCTGAGCAAATGGCTGGACACAATTGCAACCTGCTGGCTGTTCCCTTGACACCTTAATTTGAGGGAAATCCATTTCTTGCTCACTGTCCTCCTACAGATGTGTGGTGTGTGGCTGGGGACTGGCATAACTGCAGTGGATTGGGTTTGAAGTGCATGGGGGTTTGGCATACAGCATGGAAAGCAGGGAGGCAGCAGTACAATGAATTAATTTTGTAGTGCTCCTCTTCTGTTTCACTCTGCCACGGTTTTTTTTTGCCTGTACCTGCTTTGAGCAAATGGGTTTAATACAGATTTGCATTTTTAAAAAATACCATAACATATACAGCAAAGTTTTCTATCACGGTGAACTAGTTTAGGTAATGATGGCTTCTCTTTCTAAGTCTGAAGCCTGAGTTTCTTTCTTTTTCTAGAGATAGGCTTTTACTTACAGAGCTAAGTAAGCTAACAGCTTCTCAAGTGAGTAAGTTCTCTCTCTGTGAGTAAGGATGGGGGTCCCAAGCAGTCCAGAAAGGCTGAATCTCAGCTGACAGCAGAAGTCTCTTCCAGAGAACAAGCTGTGGGGACAAAGGGCAGTGAGCCTATCTCAGGGCAGATAGAGGTTCTCAACATACTTGGTTAAAAATAAAATCCAAGGGAAAGTATAGGGTGGTTTCCTATTGAAATGGAAACTTCCATAAGAGATGTGCAGGGTTTATTTTTTAAGTTTTATTAAGAGCGTGGAACATTTGTTCACCTTTCAGACAAGAATGTTCAATTCTGGGTTTGTGCATGTGGCAAGATGTGGAAATATTTGAAGCAAGAGATTTCAGACAGAAATAAAATCCCTTTTTCAGTGAATTCTCAGAGATTCTGGAGCTTTGTGCTATAAGATAACTTACACTGCCCACTTCATCTCTTTCCACTTGCAAAGACATCCAACCTAACTGCTTCTGCCCAATATCCAGGTGTTTTTCTCTAGGGAAGGTACAGTTCAGTCAACTGGTAGAAGAGATCTTTGCTTTTCACATTCCCTAGTCTTTTACTGAGTCAAATTAGGATCAGTTTAAGATGTAATGTGGACTATGACACACAGTTATACAGCAATACCCCATTCTGGAACAACGTGTGGGAATAGTCTGTTTTCTCCCTTGAACAAGCTATGCTTTGAAAATACAAACCCCAGGTCACTTCTGCTCTACATGATTCTGGCTCTGCCTCTGGCCCTGTTAACCCAGCATGAGCCTTTATGATCAAAATTCAAATCCAGTTGCACAAACTGTTAAATAACTTGAATCCTACATGTGTTACTGATCTCAACAGAAATGTCAATTCAATTAATATCACATTAGGCTACCCACAAGACTACGCTAGTATGGAGCTGTTGCTCCAAGTCAAGTCTAGGCTTGTTGTCTGCTACCTGACAAAGCTGATAAAAGATGAATACACTGCATGTAAGGTAACTCCATTAACTCTTTCTTTCCCTGAAGGCATATTCAAATATTTTGAATGCCGGGAGGCCGGCTAGCAACCTCAGTAAATATTTCATTCTGACTCATCGGCCAGTGATTCAGAACTGTTTGGGGAGCAGTTAGAGACTGTTGAAATAACTGGCCACTTCAGGAAATCTGCGTCTTAGCTTGTGCTGAATGTTTATATATTTCACCTGAAGTTTCCTACAATACCGAAAGTGAGGGAAGAAAAGGAAATTACTTTTTTACGGTAAATTTTAATACTAATAAAAAGAAGTTTTCTTAGAACAGGCAGAGTGTTGAGGACAGCTGGAGGGAGAAGAATGCGTCTTCCTCTGTGGCAGTTTAAAGTAGGTCTCCAAGTATTTGGGATTCCTGAGCCACCTGCACCTGGTGGGGCTTCACTCTGGCCAATTAGTCTGTCCACTGTACTGGTTGTACGGGAACAGCTTAATGGAAGCAACTAAACACAGAACACTTTCTTCTGTGGTCTGACAAGCAAAAGAACAGCCAGTTCTCCCTTTGTAAATAACAGACTCTGGACCTCAATTTTTTATTTCTTGCTGACAAGCCTTGGGTTCTCTGGGCTTATCTTACAGCTGCTAATCTCAGAGATATTTGACTGTGTGACATCAGTTCTTGTATTGCCCTGCATGGTAAAAGAAAAAGCTGGAAGGGAGTGTCAACTGTTCCGGTCTAGAAGATGGGCAGCAAACAAGGAAATCTTGATTATTGTTTATTTTAATTTGAAATTATTGCCCCCTGCCACAGTTTCTTTGGAGGGACTGTGTTTAAGTGTTTGAAAGATGTGGATTGGCTTGAGTTATGGGTACTGCTTAAACGTGGGGTTAAATATCATAGTGTTAAGGAATGGAGAGAAATTGGGAACTATTATAATGGTTTCTATCCAAGATAATCTGCTTCCTATCATCCTTCATTTTTGTTTTGCAACTCTGAGTAGTGGCCAGAACCCTGTGGAGCTTGACCTCTGTGATCTCTCTCCAGCACTGGCTGGATACAAGTTGCTGGGTTTGGGGATTTTTCTTCCATTTTCTCAACTACGATGAGCTGCTCTCTAGCTGTTTTGTCAACAGTGCATTTTTCAACAGGGATTTGTGTGTTGATATGGTAATTGCATTGATAAAATGCTTTATCTTTTGGACTCCACTCCAAAATGGCAGAAAGAGAGACACTTCTGTCTTCCCAAGCAAGACAGAAAAATCTCTTCAGGTGAGAGTAGTTGATAAAGTCCCAGACAACTCATTATAATTTCTTTTGGCTCCTGAATTTTTTGGAATAAAACAATACAAATTCCTACTGTCTGCTGGACCAAAGCCATCACGACTTGAATGGCAGATGGGCCCCATACAACTGACAGGCACAGTTACAAGGGACTCAGTATTAAAGTGATTTAAAATGTCTGGATGAAGACTTTGATTTAGCTGTTAATTACTTTCCCGTTTCATATTGAGCATGAAACAGTCAGTGCAAATCTAGTGACTCATGGATGCCTTCAGAAAGCTTCAGGCTTAGTTTCAGTGTTGCACAGCAGCTCCCCCTGGGTCTGCACTTGCTGACTTGTTGGAATTTCATGAGTTTTTTGGAAAAGACTCAGATTTCAGATTCCCCTATCAGCCTGTAGTATATTTTTCTACAGAACATATTGGTACCTGTTGGTAGCCAAAGACCTTTGCAACTGTGCTAAGCACTCCTTGCCAGGACTTCAAGAAGTTGTGTCAGGTCTGTCCAGATGCTGTCTAACCGTAACAGAACCTGAACCCTAAGGAATAAAGCAAGGTTTGGTCAGTAGCATTATTAGAGGGATATGGCAGCATCCAGAGGCTCCAGAGATTACAGCCCATTTAGCAGATGTTGAGTATACAAACTATGCCTTGCAGATGCTCATCTAATTGAAAAAAAACCAAAGTCTTATCTCCTTTCTAGTAACTGAGGCATGAAAAGATGACATAATATGGACAAGCTCTGCAGAACTGGTGTTCTTCAAATCACAGAATCACAGAGTATTAGGGATTGGAAGTGACCTCAAAAGATCATCCAGTCCAATCCCACTGCCACAGCAGGATCACCTAGATCTGCCACTTTAACCAAAAGAGCTTTTTTGTACTGTGGACTAACACTCTTTTGAGGGTTCTATATGAGCTGAATAACCCACATGGGTGTCTGTTGTCCACATTCAGAGTAAACAAGCAGTAATATGGATAAAGGGATGCACAACAGCACTCCTTGATGAAAGAGAAAAGCCTTCAGCCTTTACTAAACGGCAGGTCTGAATGGCACACATAAAATTATGGAGCACATTCCCTCACAGCCAGGAAATTGGTCTTGCTTGGGGCTCACAGTTTGATTTATGGTGCCCCTAACTGAGTCAGGATTCCTAATTGTTATTGAAACAGGCTCCCTAGATGGGCTGGGGGTAGGGGAACAGCGCTTGAGAGCAAGTGGTGCAGGAGAGCGCTGGTGGGAACACTTAGAGGAGTTTTGCCTAGCCTGAAGTGATGCAGTCAGCCCCACATCTTTCCTCTAGAGCCACTGAGCATCCAGCAAGCCCAGTATGCTCTGCCTTGCTGCGACCCAAGGGAAGGAATGGCACAAGAAAGGGTACAGCACTGGAGTGACTAAAAAGAGAGTTGGTGTCTCTCAAGTTTTGGCCCATTAAGGAAATCCTACACTCTGCAGCCGAAGCTATGGGTCAGTGAAAACAAATTACAGCTCGTTCCCCAAACAGAAAGACTAAGACACAGGAAGCTGCCGAATGCTGTAGGCACTGGCCTTGACTTCACAACCTGGCCAATTTGTGCTGCCTGTGGGGCTGTACAGCTGTCAGAGAGAAAACAAATCTTCTTATACAGAAACTCCTCCTTTAGACAATTTTCCTTTCTTGCTTTTTCTTTTCCCCAGACACAAGCCTTTGTTTCTAGAGAAAAGCCCAAAAATATTTTGCATCTCCAAAATGCAAAGGCAGTACTTGTGCTCTTCTTTGAAACTGTTTCAGTTGAGTATGATTAAAAACAAATTAATTAATGAATGCCAAAGAAATGCCAGAAAAAGGGCAAAAACAACTGGAATGGGGAGGTTAGAAAAATACTGAGTATTTCTGGCAGGAGGTAAACCCAAACAAGCTCAGTACAGACCAGACCACCTAATGTCAGCCTCTCTTCATTGATGAGTGACACTAGCAGGCTGAGAGCTGCAGAGTTTTCAGAGGGAACATCTGATTTGTAAACAATCAACAACCTAACAAGCAATGATCAGAGAACATTAGGGATTGGAAGGGACCTTGAAACATCATCTAGTTCAATCCCCCAATTCGAACCCACACCATCAAAACGACTGGAGCCTAAATCCAGCAACTTAGACCACGCTGTTTGGTTAGCTACAGCTGTTTGGTTGTCTAGCAGATTTGCTGATACTTGAAGAACTAAAAATCATGTTTTCCTAAAACTTTCTTTGTTAATTTGTGGCCTGGTATTCATTAGGACAACAAGCCTCGGGGGGCTACTTAGAGTTTAGCTCCCCATCAAGTTGCAAAACCAGGTTCTACTGCTTCTGAGGATGGGGTACACAGCAATTCTCTTTTCGAGATGTCCCCATTATGTGGAGGTGGGTACGAGGAATACAAACAGAAGAGCACCAAGAATAAGTGTTTGGTTCTCCCACTCCAAACAAGTCGTTTATCACTAGTGCTTCTAGGAGCTTTGGTGGTTAAGTAGATTCGACAGTGGTGCTCCTGCTCCATCCGTATGGGAAATCAAGGAAGACAAGACTTGCCCTAAACTGGAGGGAGTTTATGGCTGACCAGACTGGTCACACTGAGAGTAATAGCTAGACCCGATATAGGAAATGCAGTTTAATCCTTGTAGTGGAAGAAGGCAATGAGGTAACTGGGCACACAGCAGTCAGCACCAGTGACACTGGTGAGCACAAGCCCATTTCCAGCACAACTTTGAGAGTAGCAGCACGTGTTTTGAAGTTGCTGGTAGTATAAGGTACTGTGGGAGAAGTGAAGAGCTGTGGGAGAGGCTCGGCATGCTTTAAACCTCCCCAAAAGGTTGATTTAGTAAGTAATAGAATAAAAGGAGACTGAGAGAAATAAATAATAAATTATAAAAGACTGAAAAGGAATATGAGATGGTTTGTTTTCCAGCAAGTCTTAGGTAAGCAGGAGTTTCTCAATTAGTTTTCTTCTTTCCAATTCATTAGGGCTGATGCAGTTTTAATTAGCACTTGATTTACAGCAGGATGTGAGCTATGGTCTAATGTGCCTTTTAGAGGCTCCAAACCAAAGTACTGCCAGGAACTGAACACCAAATTAAAGCTTTTTCATACCCACTTTTGTTTGCCCACAGGCTCTCCTTTGTGTAAAGGTGATCCTAAAATAGAGACCTTGGTTTCTTTGTGGAAGACACATTCAATACAAAATGCTCCACCTTGGAGCAATAACCACCTTGGTTTTGTCTCTGCTCTCATGCACTAGCCCTGTTCTTCAACCCCTGTCTAGGTCACACTTCTAAGGCCACTTATCTTGCCCTGTTGGCTTTGAAGATAGGCAGGTCTGCAGAAGTGACCTTGCACTTGTGCTGAGTACTCCTTTCTCCAATTATGCCATAATTATAAACTTTGCAACTGAATGCTGGATTACAGCCCAAGAGTTCCTTCTGAGTGCAAAGCACAAGGAATTCAGCTTTGGCAATCAGTCTAAAATAATCTACACAGGTGGTTCTTACATTGCACCTGTCTTCATGGTATCTGAGCTCCTGCAAAGGCCCCAGAGTACATGCATGTTTTGAGTTCACATAAACAGAGTTGACTCCTGCATTCCTTTTGTACTTCTGAAACATGTGGGAATAACAATACCTGGGGGGAGAATTTAAAAAAAGAAGCCAAAACAAAAGCAGCTGAGGAGCAAGGACACCCTTCTTGAGTGCTTTTATCTAGTGTATTTTGAACAGAAGCAGTTCCCTAGACCAAAATTATCATCATTAAAATAATACGAAAACTAGAAGTAGGAATTCTGGCCCAAACCTAGAAAACCAGTGCTCCCAGGGCATAAAGAAATTTGAGTGTTGAACACTGAAGTGTCAGCACTATCGGAGGTCCTACAGTTGCTGTCACTGCATGGGATTTTTAGGTAGCTAAGATCTCTGAAACGTCAGTGCATACAGTAGGGTCTGTTCTGCCAGTGTCCACCTGTAAGCCCTGTTCCTGACTGGGACATTTCAGTATCCACAAGTTATGCTTCCTGCTGGAAGGAGACATGTTCCCCAAGGTACATTGACACAGGAGGACTTCATGCAGGTGAATGACCTAAAATTTCACTCTGTCTAGGTGGCTGCCTCAGCTTTAATGTTGATTAGACTTTATTGTGGATTATTGATGTGAAGCTGCTACCAGCTCTGGTGCAGCAGAACCTCATCAATGACAGTAGGGCTCTGCTTGGGCCCAAGAGTCTATCCACAGGGGTCCAGTTAGGGCCCCATAGAGGGATAGGATGAAGGAGATTAAACATGATGGGGATGGCTTCAGGTGAGTGGTTTAGTTGAGCACTTGGCTACGTATGTCTTAGTTTAACAGGAAAATACTCTGTCGGTATAGGAGAGAGTCCCGATATGTTGAAAAATAGATTGAATAATACTGAAAGTGCAGCATATACGTGTTTCAGTGGGTACATGAGTCTTGAAGTCCATTCCAGTGCAGCAGCTGGACCAAGGCAGCCCTCCAAGCTGGTGTGTTACAGCTCTGAGTTGCTGTCAGACAGCAGACTGGAGCTGCCCATGAGCACCCAGTCTAGCTTTCTCCAGATGCCCCTTTTTCCCAGGACTTATGGATGCATCTTGATACTGGGTTCGGGCTCAGGGAAGGTTCATTCACAGGCAGAGTCAGAAAGAATTTGAAAGGCTACTTGTCAAATTATTGCTCAGGTAATAGAAGTAATGTGGGGAGATGTCTCAACCTGGGCTGCCTAGTTTAAGCAGGACTTTCCTCCAAACGTTGTCGTCCAAGGGGATGAGAAAGAAAGGGAAGAGGAGGGCCTTGAAAAATGCTCAGAGGGTTGGAGCATCTCTCTTATGGGGACAGGCTGAAAGAGTTGGGGTTATTCGGCCTGAAGAGAAGGCTCTGGAAGAATCTTATAGTGACCTTCCAGTCTCTGAAAGGGGTCTGTCAGAAGTCTGGGATGAGTGTTCACAAGGGCAGGGAACAACAGGATTAGGGGTCATGGTTCTAAGCTAGAAAAAGGGAGATTGAGGCCAGATATTAGGCAAAAATTCTTTAATCTGAGGGTGGTGGATCCCTGGAACAGGCTGCTTAGAGAGGTGGTGAAGGCCCCATCCCTGAAGACGTTCAAGGGCAGGCTGGATGGGGCTCTGGGCAATCTGTTCTAGTTAGAGATGTCCCTGCTTGTTGTAGGGGGCTGGACTAGATGACTGTTGGAGCTCCTTTTCAGACCAAGATGTTCTATGATTCTAGGAAGGAGAAAGCGGAGAAGGAGTAGGAGGAGGGGAGGCTGGCGGGAGCGGGCCTGGCGCCGCGCAGGCCGCGCGTCTCCGCGCTCCTGCACTCTGCGCCACCACCACTAGATGGTGTTTGACAACCACTTCTGCTCCGCGGCCGCAAAAAGCCGTGTCCTGGCTGAACAACAGGCCCAAGGGTTGCTCCTGCTTCTGATAAAAGTCTTCCAATCTCGATTATTGCATTCTTACAGCGATAACGCGCAGGTGCGCGAAGCTAAGACAAAGCAGAGTGCTCTGGAGGGCTGGATGCTGCAGCTCCTGACCTTGTCCGCTGGCACCCCTTGCTCCTAGAAAAGCACCAAGCACCTTCCCCTCAGCGTTGCTGGGGCCGGGCCATGTCTTCCCATCAAGATATTCTTGGAGTGTTTTTACCTTCCCAGGCTGAAAACCTCAGTCATCACCTTTGGCTGGTGTCAGGCTTCCAAAGCTTCTGAATATTCAACGCCTTTGAGACCACAAGGTTCTACCCGACTGGGAGTGGTTTAGTGGGTAACCCAAATGGGACAGGCCCAACTGTGTGAGCCAAATGAGAAGAGATTTGGGTCAGGCTACCTCTTGGAATACAGGTAGAGCTTGCAAACAACAGCTTTTAGGATCTAGCTCTTCATACTCAGTACTTCAGTTTCAAATAATTATTTAGCCCTTTATTTTGGTGGTTGTTGTCACTGTAGAAGATGGACAGGACTCTGCCTCGAGCAGCCAGACTCTGATCTTTCCCACTTTAATTGGGTGGTTAGTTGTATCTTGTCTTTCCCGAAATTATTTGCAAGAAATTGCGATTTAATCCATTCGGCACTTAAGAAATTTAATCAATCATTAGAAATAACTGCCAACGATAGGAAAATATGGTAATTCGTGTTATTTTTGCAGACAAAGCGCTGATATAAACAAAACATAATTAAACATGCCCTCTTTATACACTTCGTAAAAAGCCACAGTCCTTGGGTATTATAAATCTAAACTTACTTCTCTGATCTCAGGGCATAAAACGTGTTCTGTGAATTGTCTTACTTCTTGTAGGAAAACACTGATAATATTTGCCTCGCAGGCAGCATAAAGCACGAAATGTAAAATAAAAATAAGTTATTAATCAGACTAACGGGCAACTTAAATGGAAAGCTGTCTTCTATGTCACATTAAAAATGATAATGAGCAACATTTCACAAGGCAATATTATTTAAAAAAAATAATAAAATCCGTGTTACACGCAGACTCCTCAACCCGTATCTGTGCTGAAGTCTCCAGGAAGCAAACAAGAAGGACAAGTTTTGTGGCTCGTTACTATGGGTAAGTTGCCTGAGGAGTACCTGCATTTCAACATGGCCATACCTAGAACAGGTGTTGCTTTTTTATCTGCAGCTAACCCAGCCTGAGGCAACTGTGATCTTGTTTTTCCAAATTTGCATCTTAGTAGAAACAAAGTTTTAGCTCAATTAAATACCTGTCACAGAGGGGAGGAAAGTGTAGGAATATGTTGTGACGCATATGAATATGTTGAGGTTTTGAAAGTAGTCTGGTAAGAGCTGCCTTTTTTTAATGATCTGTGACAAAAACAATGTGAAAAGGAAAACCCTGCCTTGAGGGCCAGTATGTTATTATGTGCTTCTCACTTGGAAATTAAGAAACTGAATTTTTGAATGAAATCCACTGTATAAAAATATAGACCGTTCCTTAGCTCATCTCACAGGCATCTGTGGGCTGCTTTTGATGTTTTCTTGAAGACATGGGCCAATTTTTTCTTCCTTTCCAGCATAAATTGAGTTGAATCACAGAATCACAGTACATCAGGGATTGGAAGGGACCTCAAAAGATCATCGGGTCGAATCCCCCTACTACAGCAGGATCACCTAGACCAAGTCACGCAGGAAGGTTATTAAAAGCTTGTGCTTTTCTTGCCCAGGAAAAATAGGTTGACTTATCCTCTGCGTCTGTGCATTACAGGAGCTGTCCCATGGCAAAAGGCTATGACAGCCTTATTTTTTTTAACAGCAATGTCCTTTGGGCTGCCTTTGGTGGCAGCAACTGGTATTTTCAAGGGGTGTGTGATTCATGTGCTTTCAAATACTAAGTGTAGTATGTAGTACAGACTAGCCCCAGTATTGTCCATCTGTAACATCAATGAGATGGTGCAGGGCAGACAGAATTGCCAACATCATCTTTATGAAGACTCCAGCATAGAGGGGTGGATGGGATTTGCAGGGCAGAGTGACCTGGAACAAGGAGACCACCTGGATAACGTTGCTGACTCTCAGATGACCCTGTTCTTGGGGCTGCCCTCTGGGCATTTCATTACAAATCTAATGAGAAATCACTCCGAGGCTGTACCAGTACTGCATACATGTGTCTTCTTGACAGTGGCAGTACATCATGTTTGCAAGCCTCTGGATTTCTGCTGACTGGCTTGCTATCTGTGTATCCATCATAACCTGGTTTCATGGCTGTCACTGGAAGGATGTAAGTAGTTTCTTTCTATGAGAAATCTTAGCAAATATGCTTGTAGGTGCATTCAGGGGCTTACCTACTGCTGGAGGTGTGCTTCTGCTTCCCATACATAAATAGCAGGGCTTACTTTTCCTGCCTTGTGTGTTTTTACATGGAATTTGGAAAGACAGATGTTGCTTTTTGGTGTGTGGTTTCTTGCAGGAGAAGATGCAGCTGTCAGGTAAGCATTTTGTAATAATTACTTTGTCACCAAAACAGCCCTTAGATATTGGGGGTTTTTTCCTAGGTAGAAAAAATTCTTGTTTTCTCATCTCACCTAGGATATCTCAATAAAACTATAAGGCTAATATTATTTGGGATCTTCTCCAAATCTCTCTCTGTGACAGCCCAAATATTCAGGTGCCTTTTCAGTTGTAATTGGACTAGTGTTCAAAACCACTGAAGGTCAACAGAGGCTTTTAAATCAGACAATGCTCTGGCTGAATTCTAGATCTTCTCTGTGACAGGGGCTAGAACTCAGTTCTCTGACATGCCTCACTCCATCCAGCTCTGTGTTTAGCTTTTCTTTACATTCTCATCCTATCTATAGTAAGAAGCAGCATCCTTACAGTAAAGTTTTCCTCATATTGAGGTGGAACTTCCTGTGCTCCAACTTACACCCATTGCCCCTTGTCCTAGAACAGGACACAAGTGAAAAGAGATTGTGTCTTTCTTCTTGACACCCAGTCTTCATGTATTTGTTGACAGTGGTTAAGTTCCCTTGTAACCTTCTCTCCAAGCTGGAAAGTCCCAGGTCTCTCAATCTCTCCTCATAAGGCAAGTGCTCTAGTCCCCTGATCATTCTTGTGGCCTTCCATTGAACTCTCTCAATCAGACAAATCTCTGTCCCTCTTGAACTGGGGAGAATAGTCTGCATCAGACCAAAGGGCTAATATATAGGACTATAATTTCAAAATGTTTTCAGCCGTGTGTATTGCTGTATCTTTCTCCTCACTTAATAAATGCTCTTTATTGCCGGTTCAAAACACTCCTTGGATCATGTAATTTTTTTACTTGTTAGGTTTGTTTTTCTCAAGGATGATGTTACAGCTGTGTTTAGGGGCTGGGATTTTTTAATGCTTCTTTTCCCAAGTCAGGAAAAGCAAATTAAAACTAGCTAAAGAGGAATAAGTGAAGATGGTCTGAATTTAAAAGGAAAAGGAACTATAGAAGAAATGTAGGCGCCACAACTGATGTAACTGATAAAAGGCTCAGGCCTCACTGATCAACAGTTACAGAAATGTGCTTCATGGGGATGAAAGAACTGAAGAAATGAGCATGACTTAATTCCTCTATTAAGTTTAGTGATTAAGATGTTTAATAAGTCAAAAGAATTCTGTGGCAATGTAACAACAATAATTTTGAAGCAGTACCTAAAATTAATGTAGTTCACGTTTTACTGCATCACCTTCCAGGCAATGAATATACAGGAACGCTCCCTCTTCTTTATTCTTTATGTGTGAAAATAGCTTATGCTCCTAACAATAATCTGTTATGTTTAATAAAAAGCAAAACTAGATCATCTAAACCCAGGAAAAGCAGGAAATCTGAAAAAGGTGCTTCCTGTTCTTGGGGCTGTTTATGGAAAGCTGCGTTTGTATGACAAAAAGCATATTTTTTTATTGTATCATACTTCTCACATCAAATACTACTAATGCATTTCAGTTCCTCCTCGTTTTCTGTCTAACTATTACCAGCTCATTTACCACTTGCTGAAGTGGAGGACGAGCCAAAGCCTTTATCTGTGGTTTCTTTTCTTCATTACTAGGGTGCTGGTGTGGAGTGGAAACAATCACAGCAAGAGTTCCATCCTGTTCAGACCCTGGTGCCCCACTCTGGCTGCTCAGGTAGTTTTCTCTGTTAGTGAGAACTTTTATTTATCCAATAGATAAATTCTGTTTTATTCTGGGTTTTATTCCTTCCAGATTTTTGGGAAGCCATTTGCTGCCAGACTAGGTATCTGTTTTTCAACTTATGACTTAGAGATCCATTTTGGTGCTCAAATTAAAGAATGCTGTAGGTGTTTTCCTGAAGAAAAAGTCTTTCTATTGAAATCTATTGGTTGACTTGGGTGCTGTGTCCCAGGTGGCATTTATGGAATCATATAATCATTAAGGCTGGAAGAGACCTTCAAGACCATTAAGTCCAACTATCAGTCCAATGCCACCATGCCCTAAACCATATTTCTTACTGCCATATCTACACATCACCAGGGATGGTGACTCCGTAAAGTGCTGAGAACTTAGGTTGACACATGGATGATTCCTTTTTTCTGATGAGAAACCATGAATGCCTCGATTGTTACGGGGGGAGCATGGAGAAAAATAGTCCCTTGACTTGTTTTCTCAGAAGTAAGAACCCTTGAGAGAAAGAGTCTGGATTGAATAACAACAGGTGTCTGCTTCAGGGGGAAGTTTTTAATGCAGCACCACGGTATAAAAGTGAGGCTGCTTAAAGAGACCCACCAGGGAGAAAGGGTCTGTGCTGACATTCTGTGGGACTCTCCTTCTCCGTCTCTGTGGACAGGCTGCTGCAGACAGAATGGGCAAAACCCAGATAATGACCTGGACATTTTCTGTTATAGGTTTGGATGGATTTTTCTTTTGTTATAGATTTTCTCACTACCTTTGGATTTTCTGTTAGGGTGCTTTTGGTCAGAAGTGTTCTCTTTATTTTGATGGTGACAGTTACATGATCTTATCCCTACATGATGTAAAGACTGACAATAGACTGTGCGTCCTGCTGATGGCAATGATCCTTGAACTGGGTTACAGAATTGTCAAACCCTTCACCACATGTCTGGACAGCCTGTTCCAATACCTGCCCACTCTTTCAGTGAATACTTTTTCCTAATGTCTACGCTAAACCTCTTCTGGTGCAACTTGAGGCCGTTTCCTCTTGTTCTATCACTAGTGACTTGGGAGAAGAGATTGACTTCCATTTATAGAGCATCTGTACTGTAGTGAGGTTTTTGCTGGAGATGTGAGACTAGCTGGTGTTTCATGAGACATAAGACTAAAGAATAGGTTTTGAGAAGAAATAAAGGAGAGGAAAAAAAGAATAAGGAAATTAAATTTATTTCCAGAAATGAAGCTCTCCCTGTCAGTCCCTAGAGAACAACGGTTGTTTTCATGTCTTCCACTTTAAAAAGATTCATGTGTCTCCTAGTGCAATGCACAGATCAGTCTGTGAGTGATGCTTCACATATAAATATTCTGCACAGTTGTGCTGATGTACAGTAGTTAGTTCCTCCATTAATGGATTTTTCAGCATTAGTGGGAAAATTTATTCTTACAGCTTGTTTATCCTCTTGAAAACCTTTTTCTTTCCTCAGCAGCTCAGGTGTCCTAGGTAGTCATGAATTGCAGAAAGTCTCACCATCTCAAGTGCTTTCTGCATACCCTGCATTGTGGAGGGAACTGCCCTTCTGTGTGTTGATAATGGAGCTTTCCCCCAGTGAAACACAGCACCTATAGCAGCTACAGCACCGTAACAATAGCATTTCATCCCATGGTGAAGAGGAGTAGGACTGGAGGAAGAAGTAAAAGAAAAGATTAGATAAATCAGATATGTATCTTCAGAATAGAATCTTGCCAGGAATCACCATTTCCCACCATTCCTTACCTTGCAAAAAGTAGACTAGTATCTTAGAGACATTAATTATCTGTAAATTTAGGTATCTGTTTTGTTCTAATCAATCAGAAGTTTAAATAAAGAGTTTTATGAGCATACATCCCAAAATTTCATGGCCTTGTTTTGGATAGTGTATTTTGCAAGGCCTGTATTTCTCCAGCTGAACAAAGAAAAAGTCATTTCAACCTTAGATACTGTGGTTAGTGAAATTCAACCACACTAATGACAACAGCTGAAATTTGTTAAGATTTTGAATCTTCTATTTTTGGAATCCAAATCAACTAAGAGTGAAGTAGGTTTATGACAGCAAAAAGGTAGTGGTTTTGGATTTCAGAGTATGAGTTTTCTTGCAAGTTGTTTCTGAGCAGTGTGGAGAAAGTTGTGGTGATCCTTCATACGTGCAGTTTGGATGATAAAATCTCAAACCCAAAGGTTCCCATTTTACAGGAGGCAGTTCATGCAGCTCCAGAAGGTATTATGAGAAAAGAAAAGTAATTGTCCAAGTTGCTGCAATTAAAGAAATCACCAGTGTTGGTTCTGTACTGAATAAATGCTCCTGCAATGGGCATGCTTGCTCAGGGTTTACTGGTGTAATCCCCATTTTCCCTCTGGGAAACCAGAAGGATTTTTGAAAACACAGAAGAAATCTTTCAAGCAAAGCTACTTCACATCTTACTGGAATAAAAAGCTCTCTTATCATACAAAAGGTAATATTGTTGTATTGTGCTTTGGAGAGTCAAATAGCTTAAGGATATAGGGCTTCTTTCTTCTTCCCTCACTGCTATAATTCTATTGACGTGTAGAATTTCTTCTGCTTTCCACCAGATTTGTTTGCGCTGAGTCATTTCAGTCTCTCCTGCTTGTCAGTGTGGGGCTAAGGAAAAGACCTTCATTGTGTAGTTAACAGTCTCTGGCAGGAGCTACCTGTGCAACTCTGCACAGCTCCACTGGAGCTGGACCCAAGTGAGAGGGGACCCTTCCCCACCAGCAGTCCTCTCCTGAATTTCTCTTGAGTCCTTCTCTGAGTTTACAGCAGCTGCTGTAATTTCTTGGAACATAAGGGCCAGAACCTCTACAGTAAATCCACAGCAATGCACATCCACCACCTCCCTTGTCATCCTAGATCAAGTCCTAGAGACAGGAGTGGTGTCACAGCTAGCAGTTCCCACAGCTACATGCCATTGAACAATAAAGGGCTGTGTACTCTAATGATGATTAATTACATTTTCTCATATCTTTCCATCAATTAACTGAAAATGTTGCTTTGTTTAAATAATTGTCTTTTGGTAAATAAATGCGTAAACACTACTTAAAGCATTTTGGGGTCTAATTACACTTATCTGAAAGTTAACAGATTCAAGATGTGATTTGTGTTTTAATTGTTTTAATTTATGGTAAAGCATGGTGTTTGGTACTGATTTTCTGAACGAGCTGATCCCTATTGGCTGGAAATTAGAGGATAGATTTAGAGGGTGGATTTAAAGGCTACATTTAGATTAGATATTAAGAGGAAATTCTTTACAGTGAGGTGCTGTGGCACTGGAAGAGGTTGTGGATGCTCCATCCCTGGAAGTGTTCAAGGCCAGGTTGGATGGGGCTCAGGGCAACAGAGTCTGGTGAGAGGTGTCCCTGCCACAGGACAGATTTGGAACTAGATGTTCTGTAAGTTCCCTTCCAACCCAGGCCATTCTATGATTCTGTGACTCTATTAGAAGAAAATGAGGAACAGGAGCTGCAAACATTTCTCTCAAACTGTTCTACTTACAGACTGAAGTTCTGTCCCAAGCCTGTGTTCATGCTGGGGTTTGTTCACTTTGCAAACCAGCAACCTGTTGAGCTAAGCAGCTCAGCGAGATTTCAAACACAGCTTAAGGACACATAGGCCTGGCTGTGGTGCCCAGTGGAGTTCAGCCTCACAACTCTGACCTCCTTGTGCTGTGATTCAGGTGCCAAAGTTGCAGAGCCAGATCAGCAGGGCTGGATGTGACTTCCAGTCTGGTTCAGTCCCATTTGCTCTGACAGAGATCATGGATAACTCACGTGCAGTGCCTGACCTTAGGGCAAGAGAGATCACAGCTAAATCCCCATGATCTAAATGTATCAGTCTCTTGGACTCGCTTACCTTATACCCTTTCATCTCCCTGCCCTCTCTAATAGCAGAGGAGCACTGTGTCACTGTGGTTTGTTATTCTCATTAGCTTCCATTAGCTGGAACACTGGGGGCCTCTGTCTGGCTCAGAGAGTGGCTGTGTCCAGCCCTAGCAAAGATAAAGAATGTCCTAAGGCTACAGTGAGGGTCAGTGGGTAGAACAACGACCTGAGGAAAGAGATAACAGGGAGAACCAGTGTCAGCAGCAGAGCCTGCGGCACCCCAGCACTTTCCCGGATGGCTGAAAAGTGCTGCAGCATAGGGAATGGCAAGGAAGATCTGATGGAGCAGCATGTGCTGGGGCCATGGTGCTCTCACAGTGCTCCTTCTGTGCTGCCACTGAGCCACTGTGAATCCTCACACAAGGAATGATGGAGCTTGTTTCTTCAGGCAGCCTGCCCTGCCAGGGTTCAGCAGATGGGGGATCATTCCTGCTCCAAACACAGTGTGTCCGTGGCCACGGACGTCTTACATTATCGGTCCTCTGTCTTAATTTCCCTCTCTCTAAAACAAGGGTAATATTTCCTCAGTTCAGAATGGTGTTAGGAGGTTAAAATCACAAATCTTGAGGTGAGATCAGGCAAGACAGAGTAAGGACAGCAATATAAATAAAGAAAACAGTCCTCTGCGGTATTTTCCTTACTCAAAACTTATTTGCCGGCTTTTCTGAGTTTGACTTTTTTCAAGATAAGGGGAGAAGAATGAAAGGCAGAAGAAGTCCTCCCACACATTCAACAGAATTTGCATTTGCCTGTATTAAAATTTTTCTTAAATTGCAATTAAGCAATAAATCTCCCCCAGTTGCAAAAATAAAGAGAGTGGGGTGGGGGAAAATTTATTAGATAATGTAATCTTTCAGGCATTTTTTAATTTCCTTCTAAGATCTAGAATATCAGTTGGAGTCCCAGGTAAAAATAGGTTTTGAGTTTTCAGCCACAAGTTGTGACTCAAAGTGCTTAGCTAAATTAAACAGAACAGATGTGAAAAATAAGATGAGAGCTATGTATGCTGCTCTCAAACCTCTCTCCCATCCCCATGGAAGAGCCCCTACTAATTCCCCTTTGTTGACTAAAGTCTGCAATTCGATCCTAAAAGCTTGTCAGAATTAAGCACAATGCTTAATATAAGTTTACATTTTAAACTGTTTTTCTTTGATATTTGACAAGGACATGGGAAGTAGCTCCAGAACTTTCTCCTGGGCCAATTTGCTCAAGGTTGCTTGAATCATGCTTCCCCTTGGGCTGCTTGCCCTGGGGACTGCACTTGAGACCTGGCACCTGTTAGCTGCCAGAGCAATTAATAATGAATTAAAAAAATAACCTCTTTACATTGCATCAAAGCTTCGCCATAGAAAATAATTTTACCTCTTAGGTTTCCAGAAGTAACCTCTGCCCCAGCGCTTGTGCAGTATGTGGAGGAGCAGATATTTCTTTTTCCTTGGAGAGCACTAACTTTTTACAAGAGAGTTGGGGGAAAAAAACAAGGAAAGATCAGCCTTGTTACATCCTCTCTAGATCACTCCACTGCAGCAACATCAGCCAAAGTCCAAACATTTAACAGCTAAAGAGAAAAGGAAATACTGGAAATCCTCGATATTCTTCCGGATCAGTGGAGCCTTTCAGCTTACACTGCTCTGTGTACCTTCTGAGATGGAGCACGGTTTGTCTTATTGATGGTATTTTGGTTTGGGGGATGACAAGTGTATCGTGGCCTTTTTCCACATCCCCCCTTGTTTTTTCTTTTTTTCCTTTTTTTTTAAAGTAGCTGCACATTAAGGAGATAAGTGAACTTCAAAGGGCTAAACACCAATAGGAAGATGGAAGATGGCCACACATAAAGCTCCGCTGCTTCTGCAAACCGCTTTAGTAGCCAGACAAGGTCACTGATCAGGGTAATTTGCAGGAAAAGTCAATTTCTCAAGTACCCAAGGCAGGTGTTGTGCCATTCTGTGACAATTTACTGAAACTAAATTGAGGAAGTTGAAAAAAGCAAAGGTCATGAACCATGGGAGAAAGGAGGGAAGCAAAGTCTCTTTGACTGTATTTTTAACTCCTTTTCAACCAAAGCATATTTACAAATCACCGAGCCTGTTTCCACTTAAAAAAGAAAATAGAAGAAAATCCCACTTGTGTAACACAGACCTGTTTATGAAAAACTGGTATAAAACCTCGTTGCACAATAAGGAATCACAAAGAGTGATTAAGGAATATCCAGAATGATTCAGTGGGAACTCTTAAACACTAAAAGCAAAAAGAAGCAGTTAGCCTTTCCCATTGAGACATTTCTCATAGACTTTGTGTCAACAAAAAGCTGGCTGGAAGTAGACAGGATGGAAGTGAAAGGATTAAAACATATCTGAGAAATTTGAGGCAAGTTACTGAAATGGCTACAGAAGGAGACAAAGAGGGTTGATGTTTTAAAAGGCATCTGGCTGTGCCTCTGCTTTAATTGCACCCCAAAATGAACTTCTTAGACTTGGAGATTTTTCAGAGAATATTGCAGAACCCTTCCTGCTCAGCCTGGATTTCCCTCCAGACCTAGATCTTTCCTTGACGTTTCATTGGGATATGTCCAAAGCATGTTTGCCCTGAGATGTGGACACCGTTCCTGGGATGCAGCTGTTCCTTGGGCCCTTCCAGCCCCTGTGATCCTGTTTCTTGAGCTCTGCTGTTTGATGTCAGGGTAACTCAAGATAATGCCCCGGATGGTCTCAGTGCTAACAGGATTTACCAAGGCTCAAAAATAAGAGGCAATAAATAGGAGTGAAGACAGTGTTGACCCTGCCTCAGCAAACGTTTTTACCAAAACAGAGCTCCACAAGTGTTACTCATCTGCTGTGTAGAAGAGAGGAATCCAAGACACAATGGGCTGTGTGAGGTTCAGATGACCAATGGGTAAATTCCAGTTTTATTTCCTTCCTGTCACCACAGCTTGTGAACTGGTAACTCCTTACAGTGTAGGAGATGTTTGAGTACAATCACAGCAGGCCAGCGTTTGTCTGGCAGTGGCATGGAACAACCAGTCGTGGAATCATAGAATGGTCAAGGTTGGAAAAGATCATAAAATCCAACTGTCTGTGCTACAACCCTGAACCACTAAACCATCTCCTGAAACATCAAGTCTACCCATTTTTTGAAAACCTCCAGGGACAGTGCCTCTACCACCTCTTCCTGGGCAGCCCATTCCAAGGCCTCACCACTCTTTCTGTGAAGTTTTTCCTAGTATTCAATCTGAACCTCCCCTGGGGCAACATGACCCCATTTTCTCTTGTCCTGTTGCTATTCACTAGAGAGAAGAGGCCAACACCCACCTCACTATAACTTCCCTTCAGGTAGTCTTAGAGAGCAGTGAGGTCTCCCCTCACCCTCCTCTTCTCCAGGCTGAACAGCCCCAGCTCCCTCAATCCAAACTGTGTCCACAAAGAAGGAGCAAAAACAAATGAAACCAAACCAACACTTTATCAATTTTGCTCACATGGTTCTTACTGAACAAAGAGTTGTAGTAGTTTTGTTGGTGACACAACTTTCCTTCCTATTGCCTGTTATAAGATTATTGATTATATGGTGCATTTCCATAGGTTAGTGGTGATATTCAGCTGTGCCTCTGGCCATCAACCTGAAATGCTTATGGGGCAGCAAAAGACAATTCTCTTGTGTTTTACGGGCTTGCAAAACCTTCCTTGAAGGTATCATTTTGAAAAAGAATAACCTTTTCATTATCAGGTCCTGCTTTTTACAGGTAAACAAAGAGGAAATAGTTGGACATATTGTTGTTAGAGCTACATGGATTAAAAGAGTGAAGTTGGTTGACTGAGTTTGTACATTCAGCAGAATAGATAGATTTTCTCATGAATGTGGATAATTAGAAAGTGGTTTTGAGTGGGATATCAGTCCTGGCTACTTTGGATGTTACAAGAGCACAAAGGAGATCACCAAGTCTCTGCCTGGGGCCACTGGCTCACAGTACCCAGGCTACAGAATTTCTTAGCTCATGTTTAGCCAACCTTAAGCCTGTGATGTATGAATGAAGAATGTGGGAACATCCTTCTGGCACATGGGCACATCCTTCTGACATGTGGGGCTGGTGTAAGCTGTGGGCATAGGCACTGTATCATGGCCTGGAATATAGGTGTGAACTCATTGTGTTGGATAGAGGAATTGGAAGCATTCACAGTTATGTGTTTGTGGGATGTGCACAGTCCAGGAAAACCGTAACAGAGAATTCCACCAGAAACAACTCATACAGGTGGACCGCAAATGCCAAAGCAAAGATCAATATTTCAGGAAATACTTCAGTATCTGAAGAAATCAACATTTTGTTTGTTTGGATGAATCCAGTGCTCCACAGTAGGGGTCAGTAGCAACTCTGCACCGTGGGTGCCTAGTGAAGACATGAATCCATGGGATTTTGGGAGATGCCTGTGTCCTGTTAGACAGGAGTAGACAGGGCATAGAAAAACATTGTTGTCTGAAAATAAAAACTTTCAGTGATCAAGGATGCAGCAGTCACACTACATCAGCTCCTGAAAAGGAACTGTTTTGTTCCAGCTTTTGTTTTTTTGAGTGGCTTTTGCCCCATCTCCACCAAAACGAGCTGTGCCGTTGTTCTGGATGTGCAAAGAAGTCCAGTAAAAGGCAATTTTCTCTTGCAGATCTTCTCAGAAACAGTTTGTAGTTTGGAACATACTGATCTGGGAATGAGTGGCCCGTTGTCCCAACTTTGTTTCTCTCCCACAGTACAGAAGGCTCAGCTTCATTTAAATACAGAGAGGATATAATTAGTCTCCCAAATGACTCCAGCCCCACTGCTGCATCACTTCTGCTGACTAAAGATCTCTTTATGACACTGGGAGGTAACTGTGTTATGTGTCTGTGCTATTCCCAAGTGCTGCTGGTCATATCAGCTTCTCGGTCAGACCTTCTGGAAATACAATCTGTGGGTTCCTTGTAAGTGCAGGACTATTTTTACTTAGCTGTTTCAGGGCCCCATTGCCTGAAAACCAATCCAGTTGTTTAACTTTGAGGAAAAGAGCCCTAATCTCTCTTGCTTCTATCCCATGTCTTTTACATCCTGAGACTGGAAACAATCTATATCCTAAACACTCAAGGTTTCAGGAATGTTGAATCTGAAGGCTCTATCTGCAGTGGGCAGGAGGACATGAGTTAGTTAGTCAGGCAAATAAACAAACACAGTAAAACACACAAATAAAGCCACCACACCTGCAAGAATGTTAGATATGTTAAAAGGGGTTGCATCCCTAGGCGAGCTCTGCTGGTTCACTTTTCATCACCAATGACCATGTTACACATGCAGCTGGTGACATTACTTAGCCTCCAGCAAGGTCAGAGCATACCGTGGAGTGAACAGAGGGAGAACTGTTCCCCTGTTTGTAGCAAAAACATGGTCAGAAGTGATTTGAACTCCAGCTGCAACTTGGCCTGCTTAATGATATCTAAGCAGTACCGCTGCTAAGGGCCAGCTTCCCTTCCTTGTGGAAGCATCTCACTTCCACCAGTCCGCCTTTAAGACAAAGATACATTAAAATATCTTTTTATCTCATGCAGCTTGTTTTCTCCCTGAAGTGAATTATAGGGAAATGTTTATTTACTAATGGGTTAGAATAGAGGTTTTTTGTTGTTCTTTATAGGCATTTAAATAAAATTATCTGGGTTTGAGGCAAAGTAGATTCACAGATTTTGAAGATGCTTAGTGGCTTAGGGCTCACTCAAGTGATTACTGGGGCTCTCAGAAATGCCTATACAGCTATATCTAGCTCATAATAAGGACATGGGCTTGTCTCTTAAGGCATCTGAGCACACTTAAAATCTGGACAAAGATGTTTCAGAATGCTATGATAATAATCAGAGGAATTCCCCGGGAGTGAGAGAACTTAAAGAGGAATTAAAACACAGGCTGGTGTTCTGAACTGTTTATGTGCAATGAAGTATACTACACAGAAACTATCCTTGATGCAGGACTTATTATTTATTTGATTTCTATTAATGGGGGTGTATAGGAATTCTTAGGCCAGTCAGTCATATCAGATGGTCAGTAGATTTAATCAAAGGCACTATCTGAAAAACATGGTTCATTCTGAAAAACTTTAAGTTTTGCCAATTGCTAAAGGGGTTAATAGAGTCTGTGCATGAGGAAGATAACCTAGGTTTAAAAAAACTATAGTCATCATTGTTCATTTATTCTCTTTATTGAGGTAATTTAATTATCATATAGACACAAACATTTGCTCCCATGCTGGGCTCTTCACATCTGTTAGTAGAGATTTGATTAGGTCTACACAAATGTGCTAGATTATACCATCTAGTTGGTGAAATTCAAGCCACCTGGATATTTTAGCAACATCAATAAGAATAATTCTCTTTTTCCAAATCAGTAAATCCAAGATATATTAAAAAGAATTAATTAATGAGTACCAGATAGGCAAAACAAACATTTGACAATGAATCATATTATCAAAGGTTTTGTGGGAGATCCCTCTCAGCTTATGTTTAGATGTCAAATTATATTACCAAAACTAAACAATCTGTTAAACCGATCTCTTAATGCAGTAATTCTCAGCACCATACTCTCTTTTTCCCAAAGTCCTTCATGAATGAAGCGCAGCATTTAAGGACAACAGTAGTTAAAGCACCAGCAATAAAGTTACGTTAACAGGTCATTAGTATGAAATAGCTGACTCCTAATATATTTAGTGCCATTAAGGTTTTGGGTTGTTGGGTTTTTTTTTAATTGTGTAGGACTTGATGATGAAAACTACTAATCACCCAAGGAGCCATTATACATGTGAGTCAAGCTGGGGTGACTGCATACGCCCTGAGTGTGTGTGTTTCTGGGTTATGCTTTCAGAAAGTGAATGACCCAAGAAACTCTCAGGGAATTTGTAGTAAATACAGCTGTTAAGTTCAGCGATATTAAACCTAAAAAAAGGGGAGAGAAAGCAGCTGTTGTCCTCTGAAGGGCTTCTCTCCAAGTTAGTTTAGTAACTTACACAGATGTGCTGCTCTTTTCTGGTTTTTTTTTCCTTTCTCCAGAATGAAGCTACAGAAATTAATTTAGGAAGAGTCTTTATTTTGAAGAACTTTGGTCAGAAGGGAACACGCCTTCGGTCTGGATGTATTTCTAAAAATACTTTAAATCTCTTAAATATTTATCTAAATAGAGGTAGAACTATTTGAATTAACTTCTAGTAAGTTCTGAGGCTGGAAGAGGAGAAACACAGAGTGGTCAAATCAGCAGTTCTTGGACCCCAGGAAATGTGACGAATGTGAATGCCTATGCATGTTCACACTCATTCTGCTCCCCAGGCTCCTGTTACCAAACATCTGAAACAGGGAACATGCAGCCAATTTGTTTTGTTCTTTGCCTTATGAAGCAAAGTTGATCAGTTTTGGGATGTTGAGATTTGTCTCTGGATGGGACACTGTGTCCAGCCTGAGGAAAACATCCCAGTCTCGCATCAGGCTGGATACTGCCTACATCGTGTTTACCAGAGGACTCTGTCATTATTTGATGTTGTTTTTCAGATCACAGAATCATAGAATATATTGGGTTGGAAGGGACATCTAAAGGTCATCTAGTGCAATCCCCCTACAACAAACAGGGACATCTCTAACTAGAACAGATTGCTCAGAGCCCTCCAGCTTGACCTTGAATGTCTCCTGGGATGGGCCTTCCACCACCTCTGGAATCAGTCTTCATTCAGAGAAAAAATGAGGTTTCTTACACATCTGTGCTCTATGCTCATGTGTCCCACCAGATGACAGCTCATGACAGTTCAGGTGATGTGATGGCACAACAGGTATAGATAGGCTCAAGGGATTGTGGTAACGTAAGAAAATTTTTTGTCTAGGCACAGTCTTGTCAGAAGTGGTGTTAAGGCTTATGTTAGAACTTGTCACTGCAAGAGCAAGTTGGAGTAAAAGCTTTCTAAATCCGTATAATTGTCTTTAATTGTTTACATAATGAAATTATTTTTAAAAGAGAACAACTGAATGATGATGATTCAGTCAAAAGAATTTGCTTCTAAATCTCCAAACTAGCCTCCTCTGGGAAGGTTCATTATCAGGAGGATATGTCTTCACTCTAAAGCAGTTAGATGCCTATGCAACATAAACACACCTAAAGCAGAAAGCAACTGGGTGGCAAACCCACCCCACCACAGCTTCAGGAATCCTGCAGAAAATAACCAGGTTTGGTTTGGCCTATTTGTTACACTGAATATAACAGAATGGGAGCTATTGTTGTGGATCCACACGATATGGAGAGAGGCACTAGAGTTGGCCACAGGGCTGAAGCTGAGGTTGAAGCTTTATTTTTGTTATTGATGAGGCTGAACTCAGGAAGGAGGGTGGATTTACAGACACTGATTTATGCTCTTGGTGTTCTGCTGACAACAGGTTGGGGCAGAGTCTTGCCGGTTACTTTTTGTTGATTTTCTGTGAACTTCTGAAAGGTGGTGCTTTTTAATAAAGTAATTAAAATTAGCAAGATTTTTTAAAGCCATTTAATGATTCAGGGAGAGAGATATATTCGGTGGCTATTTCACATATTTTATTTCAAGCCAGTACTAGGTTTTTAATTATTCTTATTGCCTGTGACTGTACTCAATTCTTGCATCAAAACTGGCCCGAAGAATTGTCGATTTAATTAATTCATTGCATGTTGAGTTGCATACCACAACACAACCAGCCACAGGGCTTAAGTCCACAAAACCACTGGAGTTTTATGGCAACACTTCAAATTCTTATCCCATCTTCATTATAGCCTGGATATGACTTGAAATCAGATCTTATTACATGAACAACAGTGTTGTAACAGGACTCAGCAATGAAAAGGCAGATCCTGCAGGGCACCTACAGCATCTTCTTTTACTCTCTGTAAGATACCAAAGTCTTTTTGTGTTGTGAGACAGTGGTCTTCTCATCCCATTCAACGCAGCAGTCTGCAGATACTTTGTATGATCACATGTGATTCCTACCTAAGGTGTGTCCCAAACTAATTCAAGTAATAACAACAGTACTAGTAATAGTAATAATGATGTTGTATGGGGAAGTCCACAGTTTAAAGCTTTCCAAGGAAGACTATTAAAAAAATTCTGCAGGACATTATATCTGTAGGATTCTGCTCTGTATTTTAACAGTACATACATCCTAATTCTTCCTCTTCTCACTTGAGCACAGCCCAGGACAGGCAAGGTGCAGCTTGCAAAATGAAATGTTGATACAGATGCAGCTGCTTTCCTGAGATTCTAGTTTTTGCTCATAGGGAAGGTGGCACTTGAATAACATATTCCAATATTTTATAGTGGCTGGAGTCCCCTTCATTTAATAAAGTAAACTAAGAAACAACTGGCACTAGGATAATTGAAAGACAATGAGAAGTTCATTGAAAAGGTACAGTTTACAACAAGGAAGATACAATAGGAATGGATTTGGGAAGTTGCTAGTTTAATGAATTGGACTGACTTGCAGCAAATGGTTTGGTGTTTCTGGAGCTAGGCAGACCTTCTGCAAGTGCTCAGGGCCAACTAAAAGGTAGTAGTGATCATTGAGCCACCAGGGATGGAACCTGGGGGTGGGAAGTGAGGACGCACAGTGGTGCTGGAGCAGGTGCAGAGAAGGGCAACAAAGCTGGTGAAGGGCTTAGACAAAAAGTCTGATGAAGAGCGCTTAAGAGAGCTGGGAGTGTTCATCCTGAGGAAGAAGAGGCTGAGGGGAGACCTTATCACCCTCTACAACTACCTGAAGGGACATTGTAGAGAGGTGGGTGCTGGTCTCTTCTCATAGGTAATTAATGATAGAACAAGAGGGAACAGTCTCAAGTTGTACCAGGGGAGGTTTAGGTTGAACATTAGAAAAAAAATTTCACTGAAAGAGGAGTCAGGGATTGGAACAGGGTGCCCTGGGAGGGGGTTGAGTCAGCATCCCTGGATGTGTTCAGAGGTTGTTTAGATGTGGTGCTTAGAGATCTGGTTTAGTGGTAAACTTGTTGGGGTAGGGTTATTGGCTGCATTTGATGATCTCAAGGGTCTTTTCCAACCTGCATGTATGTATGATTCTGTGATCCTAATCAACTAAAGCTGCTGCAGGAGTATTAAAATGACCCAGTTAGAGTGCTTGCTTTTCTAGATCTCAGAGAAACACTGCTGTGAGTTTGTCTTGTGTGCTGATAAAGCATCTTGTTAATAAAATTTTGCTGATTCTCCGAAGCAAATTTGAAGGCAGGAAAGTCTAGAATATCTTTAAATGTGCTCCATATTGAAGTCTATAAATGTTGGGCTCCCTGATTACTGAAGATCAAAGGCAGAAAAGAACCAATACTGAGCCCTTAAAAATCAATTCTTTAAGAAAATGCCTGCCATTATTTGCCTTTTGGAATAATGAATGATGAAGTGATTTCAGCTGTAGGAGACACGTTGTGGGCAGCTGCTGGTGCTGATTCAGGATTGTGCTATTGTTAAGAGGCAACAGCAGCACAGACCTTAATTGAGGAATAACTGGTTAGAAAAAATAGAGAAGTTAAACATTTTTGTAAGAAACTGTAGTCAGGCATAGACTATTTACCAAACAGGCCACGCCTAACCAGCATCTTGGATTCACTCTCTGTTCCAAATAGTTTGAATGGTTCACACAGCATATTTATCCACAGAACTGATTAATCTCCAATCTCTTCTATTGTATTTGTAACTACTGTTAAAAGTAAGCTTGAGAAGGGCTTAGCTGACTTGATAGTAATCTAGAAAGACAGAAAATAGGCCTTATTGCCAGTTTGTGGTTAATTATGGTAAGCTCCTATCTGTAATTTACTCCTACCCGTAATGGAAAAGAGAGTTTTGCTCAAGCGCGCATCGTATTACATGGAGTTACATCCCAGACGGTGACATGGCATTGTGCAACTTCATGCAGCTGGATCAAATGTGACATGTTTTTTCAATGTATCTGAACAAAATGCGTGAATCTGTTCTAGTAGAAACTACGTTTTCAGAGGACCCACTTTGACAAGCCTGGCTTATGCCAAATCGCAGTCTCTAATGGAAATGCTAATCGCCACGTTTTTCTGCAACTCTTGCAGAAGCAAATCCAGACTATCTTTTAAGTGGGGAATCTTTCTTTATGGTCTTCAGATGTTTATAAATATACACAACCTAATCTGATTAGGGCCAGGCTCTACATGCTGCTCGCTCTGACAAAAGAGTAGAGAGTTCTTGCCTGCAGCCTGTGAATTCAGTTCCATTCTTCTTCTCTTCTGGCATTACAGTATCGGAGCACTTTTAATATAAAAGTATTAAACAACAACCAATTCTTTGTTGCTCTGTCTTCTGTTAAGGAAAGGTGTGTGTGCACTAGTTAAGTGGGTAAAGCCACTTAGTAGGGAAGTCTTGTAGTAATGGGTAAAGCCACTTAGTACTAGGAAAGTAGGAAAATCTTGAGGGACTACAGTTTTTTTCTTGCAAAATGCTCTTTAGTTGAAATAAAAGCATTTGATGCAATGGTATCAATTATGAGCAGAATATGGTGCAAAAGGAAAAAGTAAGATGGGATTCTTACACAGCTTGCTATGTGTAAGCTTTCGTTTTTGAAGTGGAGATCTTTTAAATTTATTCTGCTTTTAGTATTGCAATAACCAAAGTAAAATTTTTCAGTGTAGGTGAATATAATATTTCAATTGGTTAAAGGAAAGTCTTGAGGAACTTCTAATTTTTCTGTCTTTCATCCCACATCTGAATTTAATCGTATTTTAAAGTAGTATATTCCTTCGTGAAACAGAATGTCTATCCTCCTCACAGGTTCCGCTTGGGGAATTTCACTTACTGCTAAACAGCTCTGGGCAATATTAAAATTGCCTAACTAACATCCACATAGGTCTCGGATCTGTTGCTTGGCTCTGTGCCTTCCAATCTGGCTCACCAGTAGGAAACAGTAGACTTTGAACACAGTTTTAAATTTGGTCTGTCTGAATGCGTCCTTCTGTCCTTTTCATAAGATTCATTCTGTAGCTCACTTACGTTGACTATTATTAAGTCCTCTAACAGCTTCCAAATGAAATTTTGGCTCATCTGATCTAATATCATCTTGTAAAACAAAGAAGGACAGATCTTGAGGTGTCTATATGCAGGCTGGGACCTCTTTCCACCTCCTCACTTCTCCTCCCCGAGAGGTACATAATATGACCAATGGTTGGTGGTGAAATCATAAAAATTCATCACTTGTTCACAATGTGGAAGTCAAGAAAGAATGAGTGGTCAGGAAGACAATTTTTTAGTGTAAGGTAATGTTGACCTTAGCAGGAATAATTTGTGCCCTTCAGCATCTGCAGCTGTGTAATAGTCACTGGGGAGTTGTTTGACTCTGAATATGTATATATATATTTTAAAATGTGTCAGCCAAGTCAGAACTCCAAATGCAAAATGTATTGCTCAGAAACACTGGGAGGATTTGTGTCTCTCTCTGACGAACAGTGGTATAGAGAGCAGTGAGAGATACAGATGCAGTTGGAACAGTTTCATATCCTGACGAGGACAGGCTTTTTGCAGTACAGCTCAAGTTAGGGAACAGAAAATTGCTCCGTTTCTCTCAGACTTGCATCTGCAATTTCACAAGAAAGGAAATATCACTACAGAGAAATACACTGAATAACTTATTTAGGAAATACTTGAGTTTTCATCAAAGAGAAAGGAATTCTGCATGAATAGAAGTGATATTGTATGAGATAAATGAATAATGGTGTAGACTGGCAAACATTTATTAGGTAGATACAATGGCCTTGACAGCATCATGAATAAATTAAACACCTGTCTATGAAACTCAGTGGATTTCTATTGACTGAGTCATGTGCCAGTGGTGCTATTGCACTCATCTGTGGCTATCAGCATCCTTATCAGACTTTTGGTGCTGTAGCCCAAAATGAGCTCTGACATGCCTATCATTGGTGTTTGTCACTGAGCGGGCATCTTTCAGGAACTTGCTGTGAGATGCAATAAATGAAGAAGGTGTGGATGCAGAACTGCAGAATCACAGAATCACAGAACATTAGGGGTTGGAAGGCCCCTCCAAAGATCATCTAATCCAATCCTCCTGCCACAGCAGGATCTCCTATATCCAGTCACACAGGAACATATCCAGGGGGCTTTTAAATGTCTCCAGAGAAGAAGATTCCACAACACTCCCTGGGCAGCCCATTCCAGTGCTGTCACCCTCACTTTGAAGAAGTTCCTTCTCAACTGATAGAGACACAACAAGGGGCACAGCAGAAGTAGTTGATATTTATCAAGTGCAAATCTACACCTCTTCTGCTCTACCCAGAAAAGTCCAAGAGACAAAGTGCTATTTCTTTCTCATCTGAATAATCCATGTTTGTCAGACCTCTTATGGACTGAATGCTGGTAACTTCAGCAAGATTCCAACTTGTGACTGTGACTCACTGTGCATAATATTGCTCCTTTCTGAAATGTAGTGATTTTTTCATGGTCTGCCTTACTAATTACATCCCTTTGCTAAATGTTTTCAGCCTATTCAAGAAAAATCAGTGGGTTGGAGTAGCACAATCATGAGTATTTTAAAAGCTGTAGTGTTTCCTCTTTGCAAATGTACACATTGGGAACATTGTCAAAGCAAATAATTCTGTAGAGGCACCATGATTATTCAAAATGATATATTGGTTCCCAGTCGTGGCTTTTGAATAAGCATCAGAAATATATTTACAGCAGATCTGTAGCTGCTGTATGACTTCACAGAAATGAAGGACAAACTACATCCTCCTCCTTTCTGTAGGCATAAAAATACTCATTTCCTTGTACAAGGCAAGAAAAGATCACTGTATTCAGTGTAGAATACCTTCCCATGAAATTATCTCAAGAAAGAGCTGTGCACTCATGCTATGGGCAGAATTTGGTCACCCTATATAAACACAATTCAATATAAATAGGAAAGCGTTGCATTCTCTTCACTTGATTGTTCTAGTGAGACAAAAAATCATCAGAAGGTGAATCACTCTTGCAGCTGATACTTGCCAAGACATGAAAAAAGGGGGATGGCCTGTGAAATAAGAGGCAATGGGAAAAAGACTGAAAACAAAGGAATTGTTCAAAAATACTAGATGCTATTGCATGATAATGGAAAATAATTGCTAAAACCTATGAACATTACATCTGGATTTCTGTTTACCTTGTGTGGGGATTCCTATGTGAGTTTAAAGTGTCATGCTGTAAATTAATGAAGATAAAATTAAACACTTGTAATGTAAAATATTACATGCCTTCTCACAGGATTGAGACATACCACTCAAGAGGATTAGCTTATGAAAAGTCAGATAATCCTCACTGGTGGGATAAATATAACTTATAGAAATTCCTGAAGCATGTTCTCCAGAAGCATTGCACTAAAATTAATTTAGCAATAAAATTAGAATTCCTTTAGACATATTTTTCAAAAGTTGTTAAAAATCCATCAGAGTCATATGAAGCTTTATTTTCTAATGCACCCAGATTTCTTTTCTCCTTTAACAACATTAGATAACCTGCTTACAACTCTGCTTATCCCAGCAGTGACGAAGGGGGGTGAGAAAATGAGATTTTGTGCTAGATGTCTCCATGTGAACCAGGAGAGGTAAAGATGCACATTTGTTGCTTTTAGGGTAGGAAAGAAAGTGCAGCATGTGGGAAATGGGATCTGGCTGCAGCTTGCAGCATGCTCTCTCTCTGGGATGTCTCAGTGGTAACTAGGACGGAGGTTCTTAGCTTGAGGAGTCAGGATTCCTGCCCAGGAGTGACAGCTTCTCACCTGTTGTCCATTAAAGTGAAGTGAGAAAGAAGGCTGATGAGTTTAAAATTGAAGGAACCCAAAGAGTTGAATAATTAAACAGGAAAACATCTGGGGAAATTTATGAGAGAGAGAGAGAGAGAGGGAGAAATCACCCTTAAAAGTACTCATGGGAAGAACTGATGATAACAGTTACTGAGAGAGCAGGGAAGGTGAACCCCGAGAGCTGGAGACCACAAAGAGACTGGACACAGCAGCTGAGTGATGTGTTGCCTTGGGGTAGCTAAGGCTAGGAAAACTGTTTCTACGTAAGTGGCACTTGATGGGACTTATTAAAGTGTAGATCTCTGGAGCGGTGTAAGCCAGGATTTAAGATGAAAGAAAAACTGGATTGAGGGATGTATTCAGGATTAGGTTCTCTTTTCTAAGAAGAGGAAAAAAGAAATGGACAGAAATAAAAGCAGGACTAATGGAACCACATCACAGGACAGGAAGAAGGAAGGAAGGAAGGAAGATAAAACTAGGTTTTATCCACTAGAATTGGAGGAATGAAGAGGTGAGCAAAGGCAATTGTGAGAGATAATTAAGGAAGGGTTATTAGGTTGAAATAAAGGGGAAAAAAGATGGAAAAGATCAAGAGGGGGAAAAGAATGTATTAAAAATATGGGTCAAATGCAATCCTTTTTATATAGGATTATACCACATTTATGTCTTCAGATTATATCATATTATGTCTTCAGGGGGAGCTTGCAAAAGGTGATCCACCTGACTTGGACTACTGGTCTTCAAGGACAAAGGCTGACCCAACGTATGAGTGTTTTAAATTGAATGTTGAAGCATAAGGGTATATTAATTGCTTCAGGCACTTAGGTGTGGGTGTCTAGCCCACGTAGCTAAAGATCTAGGCTTGGACATTGGTAAAAAATAACTGATGTTGGCTTACTAGCATCAGGAACAAACAAAATGTGTGATCTTGAGGAGTAGAATAGAATAAAATACAGTCAGCCTAGCAAACTATAGTGAAACACAAGTCATGATTTGAACATGGAAGGAGTGGAAGGGATAGGGCTGTTCAGGTGAGATCAAAGATGAATGTGCTTTAATTGTGATGTACATCAGAGATGTCAGAGAGTGTAAAGAAATCAGAGGAAGTATTGTGGACAGAATTGGGATCAGATGATCAGTTGTAGACATGTTATGTTGGTGTACAGTGGGGGGTGACTCTAAATCTCATCTTTGTATTAAAGTGTGGAGAAAATTCAGAATTATCCTGAAAAGACACACACTGTCAGCAGTAGCCACCGTGAGAGCAATTATCTACCCAAATACACATTGAAGAGGAAATGCTGCTAATTATGATACAGGCCAATTGTTTCCTCTTCACAAGGTCAATCAATGTAAACAAACAACTGAATATATCTTACAGATGTTTTTGATAGGTGGTGAGGACTTTGAATAGGCTTTGTAAGATGTACATAGGAAAAAAACCCAAATTCAGTTGTCAGGAGGTTTTGTAGATTCAATTCCATAGTATCATAAAATTAAGCACCTAGAGCTTTGCATTTCCAAAGTGACAACTTCAACATTTCTGCTTGATAAAGAGAACAAAATCGTAGAGATAGAATTATTTGAATCCAGTGAAATCTTGATTTTGCTTAAATAAAAATGCAAAACCTATCTGAAATATGTATTTTTAATTCGAGGTGGAAAATGTTAGAGAGAAGTGCTCTGGATTTCCCTGGAATTCTTGGGAATATTATATCAAACATTTAAATATCATAACTCTTAATTTATCCAAAGGAGAATAAAGAGACAAGTTATGACATGCCTTGATGGGAAAAAAAAATCATGCTTTTGAAAACTGGCATTGTAGCAGTAAAAGGCACGGTGATATGTAATGCTTAGGACATGCTGCTGGACCAACTCACAGAATCACAGAGCATTAGGGATTGGAAGGGACCTCGAAAGATCCTCTAATCCTATCCCCCTGCCACAATAGGATCACCTAGACTATAGGAACATATCCAGGTGGGTTTTAAACATCTCCATTGAAGGAGACTCCACAACTCCCCCAGGCAGCCTGTTCCAGTGCTCTGTCACCCTCACTGTGAAAAAGTTCCTTCTCATATTTATGTGGAACCTCCTGTGACACCCATTGCCCCTTGTCGTATCATTAGATGACACTGAGAAGAGCCTGGCTCTTCTCATGTGAGAATGAGTGCGCAACCTTTAAAACCGTGAAGAAAGTAGCTAACTAAGGTAAGTAACAAGTATCCTTACCTATAAAGTTCTCATTTATGTGTATTATCAACAAAATCCTTATTTTCCATAAAGTGTGGATACAAGCATTCCAAATGTATTATTTAGAAACATTTTTACTTTTAAATATGCCTTATAAAATAGTTTGAAATCACAATGTAAACATAACATGAATCCTGTTCTTTTTTAAACATGCTGACAATATTTTTGGTAGAGATTATTATCATTAATAATTATTATCTATTATCTGTTATTATTAGATGATCTTTCGAGGTCTCTTCCAATCTCTAATATTCTGTGATTCTGTTATTGTTTTCTTTTTGTGTCCTGAGAAATGGACTTTTTATAATAGTGTAGTAGGAAAGGTTTAAACAGAATCAGAACAGAGCAATGTGGTAGACGTGAGACTGTGACTGCACTAAACCCATGCATTAAGGCTTTGCAATATTGTTTTCTATGACACAGGCCTTTCCAGTGTGTTTATCACTGACACTCATATTCATTTATTTCTATCCCGTGGCCTGTATTCCTCAGCTGTCGATTTAATACAGGTATTCCAAACAATGGCAAAACACAAGTATTTATAATGACTCCCAACAGTCCCATACAATTATTTTATGATTTGTCTGTAAACTTACATCATGACAACATTGCCTTTGTGGAGAGTCAGTGGGTTGAAGGAAATCTCCTATGCAATATAGAATAATTTCGTACCAGCAAAGGATTCATGTAATTTCCCTTAGCTGTAATGGCACTATTTACTCTAGGCCAGTAAAAAGCTCTCAGTCTCTTTTTAGGCAAACCTCCTCCCTAAGCTGAGGAGTGAATCCCACAACTGAGTAAATATTTTATTTTCATATATCACCACTACCAGTGTAATACAAACTTTTCAAGGTAAATAGCTTCAGAAATTGCAGTGGTGATACTCAAATGGTATGTGTATCCTTTGAAGTCAGGCTTTGCAGGGCAGAATCAAAAGTAAATAGTGAAACCTAAAGTGCTTTGGGTTTTTTCTAGTTACTGTAATTTTGGTTTGAGACCCCTGGGTAAACAGAAACCAGAGACACAAGAGGCAGACTTTCCATGGCACTGTGCCTTGGCGGAGCAGCTAGCCTCAAACATGGTGATGGCTCGTATTTGCTTATGAGTAGTTGGATTTCATGAAGTAGATGTTTGTGAGAAGCAGGACAGATTCATCCAGCAGCCATCTGAGCTGAAAGACTTTCAGATTCAATTAAATTTGGAACAGAATAGAAACAATCTTGTCTTTAGTTTGAAAGAACAAGTTAATTCCTTTTTGGGAATCTGAAGGTGTAACATCTCAGAGATGGTGTTTAAATGCAGAACTTTCACACAGGGTATCAGTCATGAATCCATTTGGGGCACTTGGATAAATGACCCAACTTTCCCAAAGAGTGAAGCAGATAAATAAATATTTGCAGGTTTTTCCTTTGTAGCTGAAGCCCAGCTCACTGCGTAAGACAACAGTAGCTGGCTGAAGACATAGAGAAAATGAAGACCTGGTTTTTCCATAGTGTGATGGGTTCAAGACCACAGTTAAAGGAAAAGAAAACAAAGCAGTTAGGTCTCGATGAGATCTCAGATAAAATTTGTCGGACAATGGATAGCTTAGGGAAAATGGAAAAGGGTTTATTAACTCTATAACTGTGTACAGAAAAGAAGAAAAGTTTAAGCAAGTTAGTGCACACAAACTAGAAACTGTGTCACAAATGGCATCGCATATTCTGAGAAAAATACAATGGGAGATCATTATTGTATTGATCCTTGGTTTTCTTGATATTAGAAACCCGGGGAAAAGACCATGTCAGTCAAGTAGAGACAAGTACCAATATCCTCATATCCTCTCTATTATCTATGTGTCACCCCTGCCTGCGAACAGCAGCACCCTTGGCTGTCCAGACTGGTGAATTCTTAAATTCTTTAGTGTAGCTTCTCCAGCTCAGTGCTCATGGAGCAGACCTGATTCCTTAGCACCTGAACTGCATTCCTCGATGCAGGAGACATGCTTTCAAACAAAGAACCCAGACTCTGTCTTTAATTCCCAAGGTTTAAGGATTCTTGATTCCTTCTGCTTTCTTCAGCTAAGCATGGAGGAGTTCTCTCCAATACTTGAGCACCTCCAGTTTTCCTCAGCGGCAGAAATGACAAACAGTCTCTCTTCCTGCTGGTCAGTGCTCTCTAAGATGGCGGTGGCTGATGGACCCGATCACTTGCGGGACCCAAGATGGAGACCGACCACATGGCCGCATCAGCAGGGCCCCCCCCCCACTCTGCAAACGTGGCCGAAAGGGTTCCATGACCCTCCCCTCTCCTCTCTCCTTCTGTCTCAGCTCCAGGGGTAAAAAGAGGAATCCCTTCAGCTCACCATGATTTTCTGAATGGCTGCTCCATGTTGGGGGGAGTGATGGCGCTAAGGTCTTGCTTCTCCGGTCTGCACTGAGCTGCTGCATCCCTCCCTGGGGTGGAGCTGGGCTGGGGTCCAGGGTCTGGGCTGGAGTCCAGGGTCTGGGCTGGGGTCGGCGCTGCGCGGAGCTGCCACATCCCTCCCCGTGACGAAACTGGGCCTCTGTCCGTCCTGCCTTTTGCAGGAGTGGAGCAGACCTGCCGAGCCCCCTCCATCCTGTATCTGGTGGGGGAAGCGGGGGAGACAGCCACTGGCTTGCCACGGCAGGCCCCGGCAAGCTGCCACGAGCAGTCTCCCCCACCCCACCTCCCTGGGAAGGGGGATGAGAACGCTGGAGCCGAAGCGCTCCATGCTAGGGTAGAAAGACCCCAGTCCAAAGAGGCAGGGCTCTTGGGCACTAGCCCTTTTATCTTCTCACCTCAAGGGCAGGTACCTAGAACAATTCTATAGTGTCATTTCCCCCAGGATAAATCACTTGTGTGGGGGGTCCTCTTATAGCATCATAACTTTTTTCTTCATGAAAGCACAAATCTATATATCTCATAATTCTGGTAATTTTTAAACTGCAACACCTGGCTTGGAATAGCCATGGTGTCGCTCAGGGACATCTGCTTGTGCAGAAGGGATGGCCATGCAGCACAGGTCACACGTGGCAGCAGAGGGACATCAACAGCCTGCTTCATTCCATGCCAGTCCATGTGGTGATTCAGAAGGGCCAGTGCTTTGTGCATATGGTGAAATGGCTTTTGGAGGAGGTGAGTTTTTAGAAGAGAAGGCATGGTAAGTGGTGCCCTGCCGGCTTACGGGTAGTTAATGTAGTATTGCAACACCTTAAGAGCAGAATCAGCCTGATTCTCAGAGACTCACTGCAGCTAATGAAACAGAAAAACACCCCAGTATGCAATGACTAAACCCTTAATTACCTCTCTGAATGATGGAGAGAGGCTAAAATCTGATAAACATGTTTAATTGCTGGCAATTACAAAAGAAAAAAAAAAGAAAAGAAAGAAAATCTTTTTGAAACACATCAGGTATTTTGAAATATCGTTTCAACACTGTAATGACAACTGTGCTCCTCTTAGGAAGTGGGTGACAGGAAATTTCTTCCATTACTTTTAGTGGAGAAGGATTAAGCCCAGCATTGCAAGGATTGAACATCTTCAGCAAAAAAGTGGTGAGGGATTAGTGAGATTCTCATGCTCGAAGGTGTTTATTTCATCCATCTCTTTGGGAAAGGAGACCTCTCTTTGTAAGACTTGGAAATGACTGTGAGCTATGCCATAGAATCTTGGCTTGTTTTTATGGATAAAAGCACTTCCCTACCATTCAGTAAGATTTCTTTCATGATTTCTTTCATGGCTATTTACTTTCTTGTGAGTAAATAGCCATGGATGTCATATTCACAGAATCACAGAATCACAGAACATTAGGGACTGGAAGGGACCTCAAAAGATCATCTAGTCCAATCCCCCTGTCAGAGCAGGACCACCTAGACCAAGTCGCACAGGAACATGTCTAGGCAGGTTTGAAACGTCTCCAGAGAAGGAGACTCCACAACCCTCCCTGGGCAGCCCCTTCCAGTGCTCTGTCACCCTCACTGTGAAGAATTTCCTTCTCATATTGATGTGGAACCTCCTATCTTCCAGCTTGGACCCATTGCCCCTTGTCCTATCATTAGATGACACAGAGCAGAGCCTGGCTCCATCCTCCACACACCCACCCTTCACATATTTATCAACATTAATGAAGTCACCCCTCATATTGCTCCCAAAACTGTACTGTCCTCTGTTCATCTCCCATTAACTTAATAGAAAATTCATTACAGCCTTTTATAAAAGTCTTTATAAATTATTGGAAACACTTGAAAAAAAGGATATAGTTTTCACTGATTTCTGTGTGCAGTGAGAGTAAGAGTAATAAAAAAAGGTGGTGTTTCCTGTAAAAACTTGACAAAGGCAGAAAAGAATAATCCCCCAACTGACTTATTGTGTGCTGCTGAGCCATTGACTTAATGTCCCTGAAGTTTGATTGATAACGTAGCCTATCAAAATCTCATGGTACGTCATCTAAAAGTGCATCTAATCTTACTAAAGCCAGATACAATGGATTTAGAACATGGCTGAATAGTTCAGGGAACTATTCAGCATCAGTTAGTGCTGTGCCTTTGGGCTGCACTTCAGAGGAGAGGTTTGTTAGGGACTCAAGTCATTCCATGCCTGATTACGTGAAAAATCAATTTTGTAATAGGGCCATAACCAGCCTGTCTTAGGTTTTTTTCATATCCCTATGCTCAAGCATCATCTGAGAACCTCATCATCTTCTATACATTTGGTATTTCAATGAACTGCTATCTCCAGGTGAGGTTGGAGGAAAATGTTCTCAAATGATAAGTTTACAGATGGAGAGAAAAGGCACAGAGAGACTATGTAATGTACTGAGATCTGGAGCAGAGGAAACAAGTGGATCCAGGTGTTCCTGCTCTCCCCCTTGTCCATCCTCTTGCAACTGCCAATCAACTGAGAGGTGAAATTCATCCTTCTGCAAAGACAGCACGGAGTGCCTGCATCCCTTGAGCTCTTTGGTAATTCAGAATATGATGGCTCTGGCACTGCTTCCTTCCCCTAGATCAAACTAACTTTCAGCAAAAAGGTGACATGCAGCCACGGGAAAAGAAGATTTTTTGCAGATACCTTGTTGGATGAAGACTGGCATTCACAAAGGCATGGGACCTTGCTTAGTTGCAATTAGCTGAAGCATCCTAGCTGAAGCTAGGTGGATTATCTAGTCTCTACAGCTCTTCACCTGGTTTTCAGGATTTTTAAAAAAAAATTATATGATGCTAGTGGCTGGGTACAGTTACAGAGAGAGTTCATATTGAAAGCTTGAGTGGGAGAGAATGCAGTTTGTCAGGTGTTACACTGTGAGGTCTGCAAAGTTCTTGGCAAATGGGAAAGGGGATGTGGCTGATGAGGTGAATTTGGTTTATGTATTTTGTTCTAGGAGGACATACAGCTGGAAGCTGAAGAGAACAGGGCTGAAAACCTCAGCTAGAACATGTTGCTGAGTGTGTCTGCTCTGTCTGTGGGGCTGCACCTGTTTGGAGGTTGCTCCCAGCGATCCGCAGGCTGTGGCTGTGAGAAAAATTGGCCAGGGCTGCAGTGGGACATTTACCATGAGGCTGTTACATTTTACTGTGACATATAAGCTATTAAGCATGTTATACATTAGGATGTGATGCTGATGCATGTCTATGTTTGCTCGTGCTTCCATGAGCAAGAAAAAAACTGTTAAATTTTAAGCAATGAAGCATTACTGCAAGCCCAGTGTCTCTACTTTCCTCACTGATGAGATGACAATTTGCATGTACCACCTCACTTTTAATTAAAAAAATCACTCATCAGGAAGCCAAAAGCTCATCTAGTGAGAGAAGTCTAACACAGTATCTCAAGCTCTATTTGTTTCTGTTCCCTGGCACACCATATGCAGGAGGCTTTTACGTGGTGTGAATCACAGAATCACAGAACATCAGGGATTGGAAGGGACCTCAAAAGATCATCTAGTCCAATCCCCCTGCCAGAGCAGGATCACCTAGACTAAGTCGCACAGGAACATATCCAGGTGGCTTTTAAATTTTCCAGAGAAAGAGATGAAGGATGAGTGCTGTGTAAAACAGTGGGGTTCAGGTTTGCTGGGCTAGCCTGGTCCTTGGCAAAGACATCATTGTTCATCCATACCTTTAATACTTAAATTTGTGTAATGGGAGGATGAAAACTAGGCCTTACCAGAGCACTCCCTTATAATCCCCATGCCCTCAGTTAAAATTACTCAGCTTGAAATCTTACTGCTTCATTCCTTAGCCTGGCTACTCTATGTGTCTTTTATCTCTAGGCAATGAAGATGAGTTATTTTGTCCACTGCGTGTCTGGGTTTGACAACAGGAAGAGCTGTGAGCTTGGGCTGGTGGGCTTTTCATCCTCACTTATGTTTCCATCTGGGAAGCCATTGCACCCCACAAAGCAAACTGTGCTTCTTCCTTCCAGCAATGAGAAATGCAGAGACTCTAATTTCTCCTTCTTTAAGAGGTTTCCTAAGAGGGTTTCCTCCTTTAAGAGGAGTAGCTGAGCGCCCTTGGCACTTTAAGCTCTTGTTGGAAACATCAGGTCACAGTCATCTTGCCTCTACCATCCTCTGACATATCACTGGCACTGCTTTATTCATTCTGGAGCTACCCTTACATGTCTTTTTAGTTGAGGAGGTGTTTGTCATTGACTGATAAGAGAGGCAGCACTATTCATTCTTGCCCATCGTGTGCATACATGTATTATACAAGTGTCTCATTTACAAGCTCATAAGAGAAGTGATGAAAAGTAACTTCTGAAAAAAGATTTTTTAAAAAACACCAAAAACCAATGAAAGAAATTTGATGTCGGTTTTATTTTCCACTAGTTGCTACTGACTACTAGACTCTTTCTTAATAAGTACAACAACAAAACTTTTACCTGACACCACTGTGCCACACGCTGTACCGTGCAACACAAATTCAAGTGCCTGGGATTTAAACTCTATAGCCACGAGACACTTTTATTTCCCTACATGTCATGGAAGGTCTTGTATTTCTTTTAGAACCATAAGGGAAAGAACAGATTCACAGCTTTGGAATTCATTCTTTCCCGGTCTGAAACTGCCTGAATTTTCATGGCATTCAGCCGTTTAGAAAGTTCACCTTTTCTCCCTCAGGCATTTGAGAATGACAAATAACGGATAAATAAATTGGATATGTTGTTAAGTTATGTATTAACCGCGCTAGACTAATCGCGACCAAGCT
>JAOXOE010000632.1:26356167-26377698 GCA_028565055.1 Phoeniculus purpureus | reverse complement strand
ACAGGAACATGTCCAGGCAGGTTTTAAACGTCTCCAGAGAAGGAGACTCCACAACCCCCCTGGGCAGCCCCTTCCAGAGCCCTGTCACCCTCACCATAAAGAAGTTCCTTCTAATATTGATGTGCAATATGAATACCCCTGGATTCTTGAAAGAACTTTCTTATTCTTAATTTCACCTGAGAAACTGAGGCATAAATGGGATGCAATTTTTCCAAAGACATGCAGGCACTGGTTGAGCTGAGAACAGATGGCTGAGTTCTCCCTTTCAGCCTTGTGCCTAACCACTGGCATATGCTACCTCTCATTACGCAATGAAATAACCAGCAGTTGAGGTTTTGTTTCAAACCGAGAGATATAATTTTTATGTCATAGCTTTGACAAATTTAGGGCTGTATTTTGACAGGGCACAGAAGAGCAATGACAACTGTCACAGACTCTATTAGATCTATGTAACTAATGCAGAGAGGCTATTTTTTACATTCTTGAATGAATGTAAATTCTAACTATGGAGGTTCCTAATGTAGATACACACAGACAGAGATATATATATATATATAAACCAGCACCCAAGCCAAAACCAACCCACAAAAAGGTTTTGGAGATTTTTTTTAGGTTTTGTTTTCTCTCTGCAGGCTTTCATTTTGTTTAGACTATACTAAAAGTTGTGCATCAAACTTTGGTTGGCTCCCTAAGATGTCACCCATGGTGAGAATTTTCCCAATATATTTGGAAATAATTTTTTCCCTATATTGTAATGTTTACGAAGGGAAGTCCCATCAGCTGTCACCAAGCAAGTGAGCTGGAATGCACTGCAGTGCTGGGATCATCTGCCTGATCCCCTGCTCAAGATGAACAGCAGTTTTACAGGGCTGGTAAAATGCACCGAGTCCAGTGCTGAGGGCGACGTCATTCTTCAGTAGATCAGTTCAAGAATCAATACAGAGGACCAGTGTAATGATTTCATTTGAAAGCTACCACAGGATAGGATTTGGATAAAACCCGCTGCTACATTTAGGGAATGTAGTTAGGCACAAGCCTTTTACGGGGTTCACTCCAAAATAATGGGCAGAGTACATGAATATTAGATGGAGTGGTTTAACTGCACCACTGCACACTGGCTCTGCCTCGCAAAAAACCATGGCGATTGGTGAAACGATAGTAATGTGTGATATACAAATATTTTGGGTGAAATATATAATCAGTTAATTGGTTTATTAAATTCTAAACCCTTTGTTTGCTTGAAAGGGCAATAAAACTAACTGACTAAATGAATATTCGCCCCTTTGAAGACTTCTTACATTAATTATGTTTATGCATCACTTGCAGCAGTTATGTCAGACAAAGGGAGCTTTATCTTTATATGCCATAGCTACATTGTATTGTGGTACAAATGATGGCACCGACTTTGTGTCTACATAATTACTGAAATCTTATCCCTTTTGTGTTTGCACATCATTTTCAGTTTTTTGGAATAGTTAAACTCCATTTTACTTTTTAATAACATTTTAGAAATCATTCTGATTCAGGTAAACAGAATTTGATTGCTTTGATGGATTGAAAATGGTTAGCTCAGCCAGAGCTTATTTGATTTGTTTCTTCAGGGATTACAAAGAATAGGATTTTATCTATGAACTGACAAAAGAGGCAATCTCTGCATTTTTGCCTATGAAATAGCAGATCCACTAAGCCATTGCTCCTTCACATGGTGAATGTATTAGTCACGGGGTTGCTTTTTATTTATTTTCAAAGTTTTTATTCCACATTGTGTGGGGTGTCAAGCTCCTTTGTTCTTAAAAAAATTAATCTGGAAAAATAATACTGTCAAATAGAGTTTGAGGAGATTCAATAGCCCATTAGATTTAAAGCAGATTTTAAAAACAAACAAACTCTCACCGGTAACGGACATCTCAGACAAATGCTCTTCAGCTAATGCAATGGATTTAAAAGCCTGAAGTACCTGAATGCTAATTACCTGGCAGAGTTCAGGCTGAGAGTTCTCCTGTGGGTTTCCTCAGAGCTCAGTCCCTGACCCGGTAAGATTACGTGGTTTTCCTGGTGCTGCTCCTCATTTTATCCTGTGTGACATGACATTTGCAAAGCAGACAGCATCAAGAAAATGTCAATATATGGTATAGAGATGATACACGACACCCTGAATAATGTGTTTGCAATTGTTCTTACATCAGCCAGTGTGCTCACCAAGTCCTAAGCAGAAATGCCGCCGACCACCTTGGGGCTCGTGCCCACTGGGTTTAGTTCACGGGTGAATAGATTGTGGCATTGATACTCAGAAAAGCACCAAACCATTTTTCAGGGAATTTGTAATTTACAGGCTCAGTGTTTGCCTCACACTGTCTCAGGGGAGGGAAACAGACACGTTAAATAAGTTGGTCCTTACTCAGTGACTTTGCAGCCAGGTATTGGATGATGCAATTCTATCCAATAACCCTTCTTTTTTTGTTATTTATTTCTTCCCCTGATTTCTGTTTGAGGTAGTGAATAGAGAGAAGTTTAGCTGTTGAACATGCAAAATGTTTACGTGCACGTTAAACAACTTCTTTCTGTTTGGGGTAGTGAATAGAGAGAAGTTCAGTTACTGAACATGCAAAATGTTTAAGTGCACATTACATTTTCAATAAGAACTATCCACTTGCTTAAAAAAGTTTTCACAGCCTGGGACCTTGCGTTCTGTCTGCTCGCAGCTTTCATCCCCATGACCACTGGAACACAGCAGGATCTCCTGCATGTGCTCTGAAGCTCAGTCAAATTTGACATCACATCTCGTGTAGCCTGAAAAAAGTCTGTTAACAGGAATAGTGGGATATTGTCTCTCAAAATTTCCATTTAAGGTCAGACACGATAATGTACAATAGCAAATGTACATGTGCTGTGTCCATTAAACATGAGGTTTAGGGTGGCTCTGTGAAATTTAACAGGCAGTTTGATTAGCAGACCAGCTGAAAATTAGGCCCAGCATTGGGTTGTTTCTCTTCCCTTTAATAGTCAGATGCAGAAGAAACTGTTGTTTCTGGTAACTCAGGTTCCAGAAGACAGCTCTGAGGACAGGCTGCTCTAGCAAAGGTCTGCTATACTGGACACACATCACTGCACCCACAGCTCTAACCTTTACAATTTACTGCATCCTAACACAAGCAGAGATGACACAGGCTGGTCTGTGCTTCAGAAACAAACGCAGGGAGTCCTGGCACACAAGGACTGTTGTTCTCCTGCTTCTGTTTTATTTCAGTTAAACACGAATGATCTCTTTCCAAGGTTAAACATAAATAATTTTCTAATTCTTTTTTTGTTTTTCAGAAAAATACTAATTGTCTTGGTTACAGAAGAAAAGTGTTTCATATACCTCATTTTTATAATTAGGTGCCTTATTATGCTGATTTATGACTTAGTTTAGCTTTAACTGGCCTGTGTTTCTGGCGGCAAAAATGATAATCCATACTCCCATGTAAGCTTCAAAGAAATGCTGATAATCCACTGTGCTTGATCCTGAGACCTGGCAGCAGAAAAGTGGAGGAGAAAGCAATGTGCTGAATAACACCATTGAAAACCTCCCCAGATTACTGGGGCAGCACTCAGATCCCTAACAGCATCTCTGACATTGAACTTCCCCCAAAACTCTTGAGACATTGTCTTGCCCACTATCACCAGGGTTCTGCTGCTTTGTCAGGGGCAGGAGTGACCCCTTACCATCCTGTTTGATGATACTTCTGTACGACCCCAGTCCCAGGGAGAGAAAGGTTTACCAGGAAAGAGTTAAAGGCAGCTGCCTTTTCAAAAGCAACAGGCTTGATCATGCACTTTATGCTGTTCAACAAGGCCAGGTGAGCTCATTCATGAACATCAGTCAGTTCATTGCCAGCACTCTGAACTCCCTCTGCTTTAACCTGAGATTTCAGTTGCATACTTCTTGGGCTTAATCCTGTATTTAATTAAGTGAAGGTCAGGATGAGGGTCAACTAGACTAGTGAACTTAATCCAAGACCCACAGGTTATACAATAGCTGCTTTGGGGAGGTATAATTGTAGATAGGAATCGAGAGAAGAAAAGACAATATAATTGAACAAGTTATACGATAAAGGAGGAGGGGAAAAGCAGGATTACGGGGTTTTTACTGAGTGGATGGCACTGGTTGCATTTTACAAGAGCAGCCACTAGATAGCAGAGCCGGCATGATGCTCCGATACTTTGTGGGGCCAAATGCAGACAACCAATACAGCAAAAGCAACTGTGCACAGCCGGTACCCCTGTTCCACAGGAGAGGGATTTTTAGGATGATAGTCCATGCTGCTTCCTGCTGTTCTGATCTTAGTCAAAGCATTTGTTTTCCAGCACAATGAAAGAGGAGCTTATTTCCTCATCAACCCTGACTTTTGTTCCAGGGAAGATTTTCTTAATGAGTGAGCTAATCATCAGCCCAGGTCACCAAATGTCAGCCCTGCCTGCCCAGTGCCAGAGCAGAGTCCCCACCAGACAGTGACAGAACATGACTTTTTCACCATGGCAGCACCATTGACTGGAAACTTCTGACAGACTAGACACTAAAGTAAGCAAAATATGTTTCTTCTCCCCTTGCACCCTGCTGCAGTCTGTGCCCTTTAGAGGCTAAAGAGAGGTGATTTGGGGGCTGTCACGAAGACTCCTCACAGCGCAGTGTTATGTCATGTGCTCTGGTTTCTGTTACCCAGTACTGACCTGTTAATGGCCAAATAGTGGGCTGATCCCTTCTGCAGACCTTGGCTCTGGTGATACCTGAGCAAGCCACTACTGGTCACAACTTTAGGGTAAAACCTCTTGAAAGAAAAGGGGGTAGTTCACTACAATGAAACTTCATGAGGTTTTTGTATTGCTGTGCCACAGAGATGTTCTTGAAGCAGTCCTCTGTGCATCTAACAGCACAGCACCCTGTCACAGGCAGCTTCTATAGCAGAAATTACCCAAGTGTAACACTGATGGATCAAAAACGGACAGAAAAACCCCTTTACTTGATACTCTGGGGTTACGCTCCAGTTTATTTAGACAATGATAATGTTTCTGAAATGCTAATTTGGTTGTCCACAGGATATCATCTGAACCAAATCCAGAAATGTAAAGGGCTACTGCATTCAAACTGAGAGAGCGCTTCTTCAAACAGTTGAGTGAGGAGAATTTCAGCTGAGTTCCCACCCAGCTGCATCTCCAGTGAAGCAACAGAATGCTGAGTAGCAGTGTACGAGTACAGATAGATATTTCATTCTTGATATGAAAGTTTCATTCACGACCTTGCAGAGTTTGAAGTTAGGTGGCCATACTTTTGCAAGACCGGAATTACAAATGTCTCGCTTACATACAAATATAAATTTTTCTGAGCATTGGTTGATGGGGTCATTCAGTCTCCAGGACAAGGGCTTATATCTTGAGGAAGGGACTGGGGCACTTGTCTAAGTCATAGGAGCAAAACAGTGCTGAGAGACTTCACAGTGCTCCATGTTTTGCTCCATCAGTTTCATGCAATGATTCAAGCTCTCTTCCCTAATTTCTATGCAGCAGGACCTGCTTGTGAAAGACTAGAACTTCATTATGTAAAAACATTCCAAGATACCAATAGTAATTGATCCTCATTACAGATTCAATTTGTCTGCAATTGTTTTAACTAAGAACCAGAGCTGTTTTTCAGTTACAGCAGATGAGGGAAGAGGGGGTGGAGACTGAAACAAGGATACACTTTCTCAGTGCCTCAAGGGGAAAACAGGATTTTTCCAGAAAAATAATAAATAAAATGTTTTAAAGTAATTAGCTCCTGGGCTGAGATATTTTCAGCCTGCTGTGAATTTTTATGACAGTGCTGCTAGACTGCTAGAAATACGGTCTCCTAGATTATCTTGCAGAATTTTAACGATGACGTGCAAGTAATACTGCAGGAGCACTAATTATGTATCTGAAGCTACATACACACATGCCTGTACTTCCCCAGACATTTCCTCCTGTCTCTTGCAAGAACTGAACAGAACCTCTTGTGCTCAGTTAAAGAATGAACTGCTTTGCACTGCCTGGCACTTTGCCATCTGATCTGTTTAAAACTGAAAAAAGAGGGGGGAAAAAAGAAGATATCTTTATTTCCAGTGTGCTTGCCAGTGTATAAGGGACCTGGTGGATCTCAGAGAATTCATTTTCAATGCCATCTCATTGTCTGACTCTGGACCAAGAGTATTTCCTGTCTCAACCTTAGCCTTCTGGTTTGCAAATTGGGGATAATGATGCTGAACTCATTTGCAAAATGCTTGAAAGCAGAGCCAGAATAAGACCAAATGCTCTTATTTGATATGAATCATGTAATCCCATCTAACAAGAAAATAAATGTGTTGGATCCTCTCAGATGACCAGTCCACTCAGGACCGAGCTGCAGCCATTTTGCCAAGAAGCACCAACATGACACTGTTCTGCTATCCGCTGCCAAAAGCTCACCTTGCTCTCTACAGAGGCCAGGGTTAATGTTAAGACATCCTCAGCCCTTTCAGTTTCTTTCCATGGTTTGAATCCCGGATCAATCATCCTGCATACAGAGTAAGGGTGACTCAGCTTTGTCTGTGTCTTAGCAGAGATGGCTGAAGGTCAGGAGCTGCATCAAACTCCATTCAGCTCGCTAGACTTACGCTGGTGGCCACTTTGCAAGTATTTTACACTAGGCTGAAATAGTTAAAGGAATAAGAAGAATGAATACAACAATTATACATATATATTACTATTTTTTTTACAATAACTCAATAAGCAGAGTTCAATTAATAAACAAATAGGTGGACCAGGTGGATCAGTCACAGCAGAGCCTTTCTTCTAGAACAGCTTTCACACTGGCCATCCTCACCAGTTCACATGAAGTAGAAGCCTGCTTCTACTTCTGGTGATACCATGCATCTCCAGCCTAAATGAGGGAACTGTACAGAGAAAATAACACTGTCCTGTCTGTGTAATTAGAGAAGCTGACGTGTGAATCATTGTTATAACGAGTTTAATTAGAAACACGATTAAATAGGCAATTAGTGCATATTCTGCCCCGGATAAACAAAATTAAATTCCTGCAATATTAACATCTTCCACAAGGTTTGTTATTAGATTACTGGAAGTCATGTGGTACAGGAACATTTTCCTGTCCTGTATTTGTTGTGAGCAAACACCAGTTTTTGTTTCTACTTGACCAGATATAAAGGACAAGATTTGTTGCTCCTCTGAACTGCTAGGATCTTGTGTAAATCCTGTTCATTTCAAAATAGGCACCTTATAACGCAACTCACAGATGGCACAGGCTTTCCAGGTTTACTCAGGCAACTCACCGCCGCTATGTCCGGGCGTTCGACACAGATACAAGGCTCCAGGTGTCTGAGTCCTAGGCAGGCAGCTCTCATCTTGCTCTCCTGTGTCTGCCAAAGCTGCTGCTGTACTCCTAGAGTATCAAAACAAGGGCATGGTGGGGTCAGAGCTCTGGGGAAAAAGTGCTTTGGATCTGGGAATGGAACAACTCAATTACAAGTAAAATGCACAGGATTTTCTGTTGAAAAAAATCAAAAGGCGTTTTAGTGGGTGTATTTTACTTCCTGGCATGTGTAGCTCCAGCAACAGCCTGTTACAAAAGGTACTAATACCTTCAACATACAGGCAGCCTTTTATCCATGTAGCTCCAGAAAACTGTATAAATATTAAACACACATATATAAAGAGCCTTTTCTCTTTAGTGACTGGCAATTTGATGGTGTTCTCTAAGAAGAGAGGGAAAATGCTGAGTGCCCATCTCTCTGGAAATCAGGTACCTGAGAGGAGACTTCAGTTAGGAAGGCAAAATCATGAGCTGATTTTAGGAAACACTGCAGCTTTGGTTTTCAGTGAAGAAGCTGTTTGAAAGAGGTTTTCAGCCCCAAAAGGACTTAGGCTTTTGTTTGCAGCATATTCCTTTTACTTGAGGATATAATTTATGTTTTCCCAGGTGTCTAAGGAATTTTAATTCCATTTCTCCATGTTTCCTAGTCGACTGGGATGGGATTTCTCACCATCCCTAATTTAAAGGTCTCCAATAAATATGCACAGGGGTGACATGCATTCTTTACTCATCCTCTCCCAGGCTCACATTCTCCTTATTTGTGAAGCTTTTGGGGCAATTGAGTAAAAGAGGTAGGTGCTACCATAATATTTAGCTGTAGTATCAAATCCAGTGTTCGTCCTGACTGTTGAGATTACTTAGATTCTCACTCTGTGTCTTTTACTGTTGCTTTGTGAATCCAGAAAGGACCCAAACTAAATTGATATACCAGTCATATGCATAAATCTGTCCCAGCAGAAATTGATTCAACATATTTTCTGCAATAATTTCTCTCTCACCGTGCCTTGACATTGTTCATTGTATACTCAGCTTTTGGAAAATAAGCAGCATTTATATGAGGCAAGCTGTTAGGCTATGCAGTTAACATCTTCAGTAGGGATGGAATAAGCAAATAGGTCGGTCATGGAGTCCAGCAGAATTCTCCATTTGGATAAGAAATTGCTACAAGTAATTTTAGCTCTGTGCTGCCACGGTCCCATACTCTTTCATGAATGAGGCAATCTTCGTCTAATACAGCATGGCATTCACATCTCATGATGTTCATACCATAAACAATTTTGTGTCTCTATCTACAGCTGTGAGTGATGCTGCAGCGTGTAAATTCTCAGGTGGATGTTATAGGCAAATTCCATCTTTCCCATAAATAAAAGTGATGGCTAAATGCAACTTTGCTGATCAATGTACTCACTCAGTTGCTGGGGAGCAACACAGCAGTGTTTGGCTTGGCTGGAGGGTCTGTAACAGCAGGGAGTTTTGTGCTGGATGCTTGAAATGAAGAAGACCGAGACGTGACCTCATTAATGTTTATAAACGTGTGAAGGGTGGGTGTCAGGAGGATGGAGCCAGGCTCTGCTCAGTGTCATGTAATGATAGGACAAGGGGCAATGGGTGTGAGCTGGAACATAGGAGGTTCCACATCAATACGAGAAAGAACTTCACAGTGAGGGTGACAGACCACTGCAATGGGCTGCCCAGGGCGGTTGTGGAGTCTCCTTCTCTGGACACATTTAAAACCCATCTGAACATATTCCTGTGCGAGTTGGTCTAGGTGATCCTGCTGAGGCAGGGGGATTGGACTAGATGATCTTTCAAGGTCCCTGAACCCTAACATTCTGTGATTCTCTATGTAGTATCCGTGAAGGTATCCATGGTATCCATGAAGGCAGGTAATATCCTGACCTGTGCTGAACAACGCAGCGTATCAGAAGTCACACAAGAAGGTGAATGTCCCTGCTTTACACTAATGTCTGTGCTGAGCACCAGCACTGTGCAACTCCAGCAAGAGCTGAAGTCTGATGTAGGTATTAGTACCGGGCTGAATGCTGACCTGTTGTATGGGATTGAGTTCCAGGATGAAATAATAGCCTTCCTGGCCACTGCTGGGATTCAGCCAAAGAGCATTTACTGATTGAATGGTCCTGCATTAGGCATGTACACAAATTTATACCAGTAATGGTTTTGAGATCAGGCACATTCTATTTTGTGAAAAGAAGTAGGTGACATACTGAGATATGCCTCCCAGATGTAGAGGAGAGACAAGCATAGCTGTAACACATGAGAAAACCTACCCCCTCTACAAACCACTTGTGCTTAGCGAGCCCTTTATCACGTTGTCAAAATCAGCACCAGCTTGAGCTTTCTGATACCAATATAACATTAACTTGTCTTGGGTCAACGTAACCTATTAAAGTGCAGAGAGGAATTTCAGCATTCCCCGAGACACAAGTGCACTGAAAAGCCAATTGAATTCCCAAATACGCTTTTCCTCAAAACTAACAGGTGTACTTTTCTTTCTCTTATTTCTAATTGAATTTCTTGGCATTCCAGTCAATGCTCTGCAGTATATTTTGGAAAACAATAAATCCTGGTAACATGAGACCTCATTGAGGTATTTCACTGTGAAATCTTTGCTGAGATTTGAGAAGAGTGTAGCAGGGTTTGTGTGCTGAATTACGGGGTGTGCACATGAATCGTAGAATCAGCACAGTTAAAAACTCTGACGAGCCAGATTTCTACTGTGTCTGTGTTTGAATGCTCCAGGACACGATGGATTTTAATCTTTGTTTGAAAGTAAATTATTATTTCAAAGTAGAGAACACAGAATCACAGAACATTAGGGATTGGAAGGGACCTCAAAAGATCACCTAGTCCAATCCCCCTGTCACAGCAGGATGTGTTAGATCCAGTTGCACAGGAATATGTCCAGGCAGGTTTGAAATGTCTTCAGAGAAGGAGAGTCCACAACCCTCTGGGCAGCCCGTTCCAGTGCTCTGTCACACTCACTGTGAAGAAGTTCCTTCTGATATTGATGTGGAATCTCCTATGTTCCAGCTTACACCCATTGCCCCTTGTCCTGTCATTAGATGACACTGAGAAGATCATGGCTCCATCCTCCTGACACCTGCCCTTCCACTGGCATTTTATTTTGTAGAGCTAATCAATGTTTGATTTTCTTAAAATGTAATCTTGATGGTAGTATGTTCTCTGCTTGGGAGCAAATTATCTCACAGAAAAATAATTTCGGTTGAATTCCCAGAGAAAACCTGAAATTTTTTCTTGTAAAAAGAGTTGTGGTTGTTATTTAAAACTGTTTTCCTAATTTCAGACATGGTTCTTGAAAGGAAAATATATCCTCTGAGGCATTTCTTTCTGAAAAACTCCTCTCTATTTTCACTGGAAAAACCCACACCTTTCAAAATGTAATCAAAGTTGTTGGTTTTAATACTGTGTAATAAATATACCATTGCTACTCTGACTTTCTGGAAAGTAATCAGGATATTTCTGATATAATCAATAACTTGGTACACAGAAACTTCTTGAAATTGTATGAAATGACAGAGTAATGAGAAACATCTGGAAAAAAGCTAAAGAAAAACTTGGGAAGTTTCAAATTCTCATATATATTCTTAAAGACCTTTGAGGCTTTTTTATATCATAATGGGTTAAACATCATTGTGGTCTTAATCTCACAAAGGAATAATGAGACAGCAAAGAATTATCCAAGACTCTGCATTAACAATGATTAAAAACTGTGAAATTGTATTTAATAGTTTGTAGTCTAAATTTTAACTATAAGATGATGAACAATATTTCATTTTTTATTATTTTTTCCAATTTAACATCCCTTATTCTTCAAGGAGCAGAGAAGTGTAACTCTAATGATTTTCTTCTCCATTGCTGACAGCATTGTTATGTCTTTACAGAATGTCCTAAATGAGCAAAACTCTGTCACTGACTTTAAACACTGCCCAAACTTTTTTACCCTAAGTTGATCTGCAAGATTGACTGTAAGCTTTTATTACTGTAAAAGGCTTTATGATATTAAAAGCTGCATAATAGTACGTTTGGTTTGTTTTATCTGAAGCATTTGTGGCCATTTACAGAGTCCTTCAAGTTCAGTCATTAATACTAGAGCTTGATCACAGGGTGGCTATTAAAATGTAAAATTACTGGGAAAATAACGTGTGTTCTTCCCAAGCCAGTGCCCCATAACTTAGTTTTCCCTATTCAGTGACATTTGATGTGAAAATTAGGGCATACATATTAGCTTCAGTTTTGCCTTTACTCTTGAAAGTTGCACAAAAAGCACATGGCCCAGAAGACTTGTTGCCAGCTGTACTATAAAGGAGGATACTAGGCAAACGGAGAAGTGGTTATGGCAGATACCCTGTCAAAGGAATGATTTATAATCTGGAAATACAAGCAGTAATAGAGGCCTACCATCTAGACCTGTATCATCTGAAGCAATCAAATCCTGCAAATATAAAGCAATTTAGTATTACCATTTCCAAGCGCTCCCCACAATAAGGACTCTTGTATGCCAAAGTTTAATATTCAGAGCAGAAACCACAAACTCTAGCTGCAGCTTCTGGTCAAGATAGCTAATAACAGTTCCCAGGCAATGGCACTGCTGTAAGAGTATTGCACGAAGCAGCTGGGGATTTACTTATATGTCAGCTTCTACATCTGAGAACTAGAAAACGATGGTGGGTCAGACATCCATTTGCTTTATATATTGATATAATTTCATCAGAATTTATGATGTGGGAATTATTGCACTGGCAAGAAATGTAATCTAACCTTCATCTCGCACAATGTACTACCGATATTATGTTCTTGAGAGAAATATACTGACTTGTTGAATCAGATTACTCCGAGTGCATTCCTAATGGATTTCAATATTCCCTTGGATAAACCAATGCTGTTTGCTTTGTATTTATTACATTTAAAAAAATATATATACAGAAGATAAAACCTCTTCTGACACTATATATTCTTTCATTTTGCAAACTACAAACATACATTTGTTCATTAATTTTAATGTCTAAACTTTTCCCTGGGTAACAGTCGCTGCATTTACTCAGCCACCTGTATTTCAACTACTCACTTCAAAAGTATGAAGAATTTTAAGTCTAAGTACTGACAACTGTATACTTTTCTCCTTCCTCTCCTGGATCAGACAGCTTGGCATTATATATCTGTGGGGATCGCGTAATTATTAGTCCTGGGATATTCCCAAATAGCAGAGAATGCCACTCATAATCAGTGAATTGGGATATTCTTTATTATGTCACTTCTAAAGTAACAGAACTCTAAGGAATTTTATCAAGAGATAAAACTTGGATCAGTCCTGAGGCTGCTTTATATCATGAGTCAGGAATGGGGAAAGTAATAGTAACCAAGTTTTATATAAAAAGAGAGGGAGGGAACTTGGAACTCTGAAAAGACCTTAAAACCCCCAGGAATTCCAGTCTCTGCCTTATATTATACCCAAGAAGGGTAATTATTTTCAAACCCGTCCACATCAGGACATTCCCAGTGCTAAGTCACCTTCTCCCAAGCTCTCATTTGCCAGTAAAAAATACTGGCAAGTGTTCTGAAGGAGATAGATTCACCTCTGCTGGTGCAACACCTGGCTTGGTGAACATCAGATGCTGGAACTCTTGAGATTCCTGAAACAATTCATGGGGTGAAAGTGCTCTGAACAAGTCAGGCCAGCTGGAATTGGATGTGCACGAAGAGAGCACACTGGACCTGTCAGGTCACTGCAGCGCCACACTCATTCCTTCTAAGGTCTCAAAAAGCCAGGGGTGCTCCATGAAAGTAGAGTGTTAAGCATCACATTGCAGAACTGCAGACAGTGAGAGAAGAGCATACACTGAAGCTGAAAGGCATCAAATATCCACCAAGACAGTATGTTATGTCACAGAACTACCTTTCTCTCTCACAGTACATCACTTATACTTTGTCTTAATAGCTTTTCTCCTACCCCACTTAGAGATGTCCTCAGTCTTCTGGCTTTTCAGCTAGCAGATTGCTTTATATTCCTGCTTCAATTTGTTGTCCTTCCTGCCTGTAGTGGTGATCAGGCAAGAACAATAGGTTAGAATCTATCAACATAAATGCAAACTACTGTGCATAGTATATAAGTATTGCTATTAGGAATAGGGAGAGTGAGTTGATACCTCTCCATACTATTAGTTAGAGGTACTTGGTTATGACCAGGCAGTTCTATCAACAAATACACAAATAAACAAGATTTTAAGGCACAGATCCTGTTCCTTACTGTTATTTATCCTTGAACACAATTAAAATCAGACGACCAAAAAAACTTCACCTGACTACAACCTGCATTTTAAATGTTCTTTGGAGACATTCCCAACCTGCCTGGACATGTTTCTGTGTGACTTGGTCTAGGTGATCCTGCTGTGGCAGGGGGATTGGACTAGATGATCTTTTGAGGTCCCTTCCAATCCCTAGTGTTCTGTGATTCTGTGATGGTGCACAGTGTTGGAAATGCTTCTCTTTATAAAGAGCATAATTTTATATGGTCTGGTCAAGCCAAAGATGCTTTAGCATTGACACTGTGATGTACTTTGAGTACCAGACAATATAAAACTTTGTAATGTGAGACCACTCATTACAGCATTCTTACAAAACTCTCCTTTTGACATTAGAAGAATGCAGCCTATTTTGTTATTCTCAACTGTACTGAAATCACTCAGCTAATGAGTGATATCAAATCAGCCAGGGCTGAGATGTTTGTCTTGCTTGGTTTTTTGAAAAAAAAAAACACCCCAACAAACCCACAACTAAAATCTTCGATACAGATGTTTATAAGTTCAGCATTCCTTGGACACAGGTGCTTCAGAAGGAACATACAGTGTTTTCTGAGATGATCATTACTGTTTCACTCAATGTATTCACTTACCAACCTTTGATGCTCACTGGAAAGCAGCATTCTTTAACGATGCAGAAATAATTGTAACAGACTGAACTCTCCTAATTGTTGATTGGGCCATTTCCTGTTTGTTTCACCGCACATGGTTTCCATTTTGCACCTGAAATACACATGTGTAGCAAATATCACCATCCAGTACTAAGGAGATGTTTTGATAGGCTTTTCCCTTTTAAGGAAAAGCTCCGTGTTATGAAACCCACTTGCCTAAATCGCAGAATCATAGAATCATAGAATCATAGAAGGGCTCAGGTTGGAAAAGATCTTAAAGATCATCTACTCCGACCTCTGATATAGAGGAAACTGCATCTTGTTGTATAACAAACATATCTTTTGAATCTTGTCATATAACTAGTACTATTTTTTTATATGTAGTCTTCTTAGCTTTTAGAATTATTAAGTAATTTTTGGGAGACAGTACCAGATTTAGAGAAACAATGCTGGATTTACAAAATCTAGCTCAGCTGCAGAAAACTAACCATTTGATAGAAATTTGAGATAACGAAGTGATGCTTTGGCATGCTGAGCTTGGGACCTAAGATAACAAGATCTAGTCTAAACCTACTCTTCTTCAGTTTAAAACCATTTCCCTTTGTCCTATTGTTGTCTCCTTGTGAAAAGTCCCTCTCCAGCCTTCCTGTAGGTTCCCTTTGGATATTGGGAGGCAGCTACAAGAGTCTTTTCCCTAGGTTGAACAATCGCAGCTCCTTCAGCCTATCCTCACAGCAAAGGTGCTCCAGCCTGTATCTTTGTGTCCCTCCTCTGGACTCACTCCAACCATTCTATGTCCTTTTAATGCTGAGGACACCAACACTGGATGCAATATTTGAGGTGGGGTCTCACGAGAGTAGAGCAATCATGGCTGGTACTAAATACTGCACTTGGAAAAGGTTTCAGCCCAAAATGAAAGGGGAAGAAACAATGGTAGAGTTTGAGTGTGCAGTCACATAGTGAATCTGCCTGTGTTTTACAGAGGCAAGGCTGAGGTATTACCTCAAAGCATTTGTTTCAAAGCAGTGTAGTGAAGCCTGAAGGAGCACTATTTTAAAACAAATCAGTCAGCATTTTATTGGTGTCAGCCCAGCTTTGTACTAAACACTCAGATTAATGTTAAATCACAGCTCAGGAATTATTCATGAGATCTCATACAATGCAATTGCTGATTTTGGCATCAATAGTCTGCATTCCTTTGTCTCCTAGATTAGCTTCCCTTCCTGGACTACTGTATGTCATGCCAGAGACAATGATTTCATATGACATATTTTGGAAAGAGGAACCCACCTATTTTACATAAAACAGCATTTTGAGGAACATACCCTTATTGCTAAGATGCCTGACATACTCCTATGACAGGCAGAGCCTGCTGGGAGAGCAGAGAGCACAGCACTAAATGTCTCCTCTCAAACTGTTGACTGAATGGTTAGTTTTATTCCAAACGTTTAGAAAAAACTAATGAAATTACCCTTCACCTATCTTTGAGGATTAGCATTAATGCTCAGAACAAACTGCATGACTACTAATCTCTTAATGTCCCTAAAGATATGTACAAAATGAAATTTATAAATAATAAATGAAACCCAACTTTTGCTAGAAACACTAAGTTATCCTGCTCTTTCCCTCTCTCTCCAAGGGCTGTGTGTCCGTGTTGAGCTGATATAGGGAGCTGGACAAAGGTGCCTTTGTGGATGGAAGTCAATGAGCTCCATGCTTGGGGCCTCCATCACTTTTTTCCCCTCTAAAAATACTACTTTGTCTTTTACATCAGCATGTTCAGATCTATCAGCCTTTCCTCCTTCTCATTTCTTCATGCTCCAAATATCTATATCACACAAGTGACCCATGAGAGCAGGAATCTCTGAAGACACACAGCATTTCATGCTCAGGTGGCTGCATCCTGTTGCTGCCAGAAAGGGACTGATACCACACACGGCATTCCCTTACATCGCCATCTTCATGAGAACAAAAACCAAACAAAAAACTAGACTTTAATTCTCTGAGCTCATGAAATTGTTAACATTTATCAGAATTCCTTGCATGTACTACAAGCAGAAGAGTTTCCCCAGTGAGAAACCCAACTGTTGTTCCCTTAGTTGGAATGCAAAAGCAGTCAGTTTTCTGAATGATGATACGGGGGGGAATTAGTCACTCTGATTTCCCACTCCCTTCAGTCCACCCACTGCACTTCGACCCTTGCTTATAGAGACTCCCACTTGCATACTTGGGGATTTTAGTATCTACTTTTAAAGATGTGCATTTTGAGCTGTAGAAAATTACAGATTTTGAATTTAATAGTGAAAGATTTCCCAGAAGAGCTGGTCTCTGACCTCCATCCCTGGGGTGTTTGTTTGCTCAGCAAGCACACGTGAAGTGTATTTATCACACTTGCACATATTTTAGAGTCTAGCAGACACAGAAAATATATCAATAAATATTTCCAAAAGACTGTAGCAGCATCACTTTGAGCTGCTTGTAATGAACCATTTTGAAACAGACCTGGATCTGCTGAAATTTGTTCATATTCTCTCAAGTCTGTGTCATTGCCAGCCTGACATGGTCTGTCCAAGGGTTCTTCCAAAGTCAGTGTTTGATTTACATTTTCCGGGGTTCTAAAAAGTCTTCAGTCAAGGAAATGTTTCAGACCACAGTTGTCCTCTTCAATGACTGCCTCTCAGCAGACTAACAATCAAGTCCAAAAAGATCACAGAATCGCAGAACATTAGGGATTGGAAAAGACCTTGAAAGCTCATCTAGTCCAGTCCCCCTGCCACAGCAGGATCACCTAGATCCAGTCGCACAGGAACGTATCCAGGCGGGTTTTAAATGTCTCCAGACAAGGAGACTCCACAACCCCCTTGGGCAGCCTGTTTCTTCGTAACAATTTGCTGAGCCCTGACAGTGAAATTCTGAAACCTAAACTATGCATTTAGGTTCCACACCAACACTGAAGCAGAATTATGCACCTTGCAAAGGGAATGCACAAACCCAGTGAGCCTGTAGTAAGTAAGGCCAGAATTTATCCTAAATTCTTCCCTGTGCAGAGAGGGAAGGACACTTTGCTATGATTGCCAAAGTAAGTGAACCCATCACTGCCTTGTTTTAGGAAGGCTTTTCTAAGCAGGTAACAGTAGGGTGTTATCATCATCTTTATCCCTCTAGCTTGGCAGCCCCCACTACACCTGTAAAGGTCTGGCTTGATGCCTACATCTTCTGTCTCAGTTCTTTCAGATGACAGAAGTGGAGAAACACCTAACCTATGGATCCCAGTTGAGCCTGGATACTAGCTGAGGGCTGCCAAAAATCAGTATTCTCTGCACGTAGTAAAGCAGAATTTTTTGAACACCGGCAACTGATATCAGAGACACCCAGAGGAGCTGACATTACTCAAAAGATAGGCAATACATGGTACGATGATACCAAATTGCTTCACTCCTCAGGAAAATGCGGTTCCTTTGATTCTGCAAACGTAACCATGGGATGGGAAAACCCTAGTGCTGCTGGATTCCAACAGAGCCTGTCCCAAAATCTCATTTGCTTTCAGCTCTATTCGGACACTTAGGGGCTCAGAAGCCTAAAACCCTGTTGAATAGGGTTTGGATGAACAGTTATAATAAAATAATATTTATTCACAACAGAAGAGCATATTTTGTGGGTAACACTGTGTGCTCACACACAGTCCAGATATCAGACAGTCACCAAACATTTAAAAAAAATACTTCCCAAGTGATCGTTGCTGATGCTTGAGAGCCAAATAATGACTTTGTTAAAATAAACCAGACTTATTCTGAAAGTTGTTACTCCCGTGGGTGCTGAGTAGAGCTTTAAGGACACAGAACCCAGAAAAAACAAAACAGCACTTATTTTCGTGTTCATAATTTTACAGTAGCCAAATGTACAGTTTCCTAACTTTACAAAGATGCACAAATTAATAATGGAAAATAAAAACAATATGATCCACTTTACCTCAAGGCGGATATACCTGTGCCTAATTTCAGCCCAATTTTCATGGCTGTGTTATCTGAGCCTGTATATTTATAATGGAATTGCTGACAACCTTTTCTTTTTTAATAGGGAGCCCCTCCTGCATCAAGACCAATATAAATATAGTTGGGCAAGTTTGGTATGCGGGAAAACAAACAGTAATAAAGATTTCGATCCACAGAATAATACAGAAATGACAACATATTTTTTACTCTGCACAAAGGCACGCATTCATGTGTAAGTGATTACATTTCTATCTGTGGCAGAATGGGAGTGTGGGGCATATGAATCTCACCTTCAAAAGATAGTCTTTCATTCTACAAAAAAACGCCGGCAAGCACAGGAAACTTCAATCAATGTCTTATATTCGAAAACTATGACACTGTCAAACTGGTGTCATTAAAGCTAACTAACCATATTAAACGAATATTAAAATATAGGTTTCTTTGCATAACATAATGAGTAAAACTGCTTTTAAGTTTTTCCCTGCGCTTTGAGGTGTAGGTGGCATTTTCATTCCAAAACTTTGAAGTCAGAACAAAATGTACAGGTAGAGGGTACTAGATCAAATAATAATCAACTTCAAAAAGCATTTTGGCTGTTAGATGTCCCAAGGCTAATTTCCTCTAGACATTTTAAATGTAAATGTCTAAACTCATTTAAAAATTGTAAATTGGTCTAGGTTCAATCAAAAACCATCCTGACACAGAACAGGGAGACTGGGCTAATTGTCATTTGTTTGTCAAATGAATTCCATTTGGAAAGCAATGAAACCTCCAAGCTAATTCTTTTAAGGTGAGCTGGTAGTTGTATTATCAGTTAAATGCAGTAAAATGGATAATCACATGATGATAATGAAAACTGAACCTATGTTAGCGCTCAGGCTTAGTCCGCCACAGGGCATATAGTGATGGAACTTAAGTACTGTAATGTTCCATTGGGCACAATGGCACCAAGTCTGCTCTTTAGCCTTACAGACACTTTCTTTGCATTTTAAAAAACTTTATCAAAGCACCGTGGCAATGTAGAAAATGTCAAAGTGAAATGCACTGTAGGCAAATTGAGATTTCATTAAGTTTAAATTTATTGCTTTTGACTGATGTATTACCATGCTTGTTAAGAACCAGTAATTTGGAATATCTGCCTGCCTGGTAAAATAGCTTTGTCTCCTTGCGTAAGACTTTATGTGGACTTTGAAAGACCACAGTAATTCAAAAAAAGTGAGGGCTATTTTATTTTTCTAAAGAACATTTTCAAATATTTTCAGGTCCCTGACCCGGTGGATCAATAGACTCGTGTGTGTGTCCCAAACGTGTTGTTGGTGCACCTGGTAGTAAATTACACTACTACGTTGGTTTTTTTGCCTTGATCTAACATTGTAGTTGCTGACAAACAGAACCTTGGGAAGCACTTAACAATTCCACTTGTCCGGCCACTCTCTGAGCATTTATATTGGGAATAAATGAAAGTGTTTGTGAGAGATAAGGGATCCAACAAACTGGTGGGAGACTGTGTGCAGCTAGGTACTTTTTAATATAAATATATATATACACACAGAAATTGTGTCTGTGCGTGAGTCTGTGCATAGGTCTACAGACAGAAAAGCGGAGATACAGCTGTGTCTGTGTCACAGCAGAACGTGAATGGGTACTCTCTGCATTTGCAGTTGTTGTTCCATTTGCTGCCTTCAGCTATGGCAAAAGCTGCATTTGAGATGTTGACATAAAATCTCCTACTGTACTCTGGTGCTTTTATCACCTTCAGGAAAGGATTGAATCAATAGTGCAAGACTAGCACAATTTATGACTGATGAGGAAGGTGAGGCCTTCAGGAACACATTACTGCCCTTGGAGAGAGGCATGAATTGAAAGTGCTATATTCCAGGTATATTTATTTACACTAGGTGCCAGGGCTTTATGGCAGAAGTGACAAAGTTTGTGAAACCCAGGAATGCTTTATCATGTTATCTGGTATCTTAGATGGATGGTCAATATGAACAGACTGTAGACACACCTGTCCCGGTATCCAGTTCACCAAGTAATGAAATGGAAACAATAAAAGTCTTTGAACAAACAACAGACATTTGAGTCTTTGGGTTTAAACAAGAGGATTGTAGAATTCAAATGGGTTTCCTCTAGTGCTGCCAAGGCAGCCATCTCTGTATTGGTGCCAATGCTGAGAGTCATACAACAAAGCTCGTCTTGTGTTTGCCCATGTGCTTTTATCCCACAGGTATGGATATACCTAATTCTACTTGAGGTGGGGGCTAGGGGGGTGAGGGAAAGAAAGGAGATTTAAATTATAGCTATTTTACCTACAAATTCAGTGAAACTTCCAGGTGAAAACTGAGGAGAAAGTGATGTGTAGGGTTCTATGAAATTATACTGCTATTTTTGTTTTACCATTTAAAATAAACATTCTGAAGATAAGGGCAGACCGTGTGAATTAATTGAATTAAGATACAGTAATTTGGTACTGTAAAATTTTCTATTTCTTTACTTGTACGGGAACAAGATGCTTCCTTCTACTCCAGTATTCAGCTTGTCTCAAGCACTCCCTCCCCGTGACTGCAAATTTCCCAAAGCAGGACACAGCTGCATCTGCAGAGCTCAGATCCACCCGAGATTTTTCAGCAGGGACACTCACTCGTCTTTCCAGCAGAACTTCCAAAATCTTCCCTCCTGTGCTCCTCCAGGGGACAGGGTGTCTTCTAGCCTGAGCAGGGGAATCCTAGACCCTGAAAAGATCCGTGTGCTCTACAGAGTCCTGAGAGAAAAGGGATCCCACCAAAGGTGGGTGCAAATCCCAACCACTACTTAAAAATAAAGGCTCTCTGGTTTTGTTTTTCAACATTTTACAAGAACTACACCAGCTCTCAATAGGAAGGGTGCAAAGTCAAAGTAGGAGCGAAGGTAAAGCTTTGTATTTGATAAAACGCGTGGTTTTTTTGCTTTAAGACATGTATGTGCAGCTCCCTTTGAAGTCCAGAAGAGCTATACAAGTCTCCACTTGAGGGCAGAATTCGGGCCAATGTGATAACACAGGAGCTTGTAATCTGCAAAACCAGTATTTATTACATTTTAAAGAATGTGTGAGTTAACTCAAATTAGCCAGGAAGGACTATTGCCTCTGAGTAATTCTCTCTCTCATCACACACTTCAGAACACTGTAAGAATCACAACTACATCCCACCTTTCTGCTTTCTTTTCAGGTATTGGAAGAAATTTGCATT
>JAOXOE010000632.1:26312605-26356067 GCA_028565055.1 Phoeniculus purpureus | reverse complement strand
GCAGCTCTTCCTTGCAGTCCCTGCCATTATTTTCGATGACTCCAGGAGTGTGGCTGGAGGCCTTTGCAGTGAAGACCGAGGTGAAGAAGTCATTGAGAACCTCAGCCTTTTCCATGTCACTTGTAACCACATCCCCTGTTTCCTTTCTGAGAGGGCCCACATCTTCCCTAGACTTCTTTTTACCATTCGTATACCTGTAGAAATTCTTGGTGTTCCCTTTGACCTCCCTGGCTAGGTCCAATTCAAATTGTGCCTTGGCTTTCCTGACCACGTCTCTAGCTGTTTGGGCAGCTTCCTGACATACCCCCATCCTCACTGTCCTCCCTTCCACTCCTTGTAGAGTTTCTTTTCAGGTTTAGGCTTCCAGTGTTGGGTCTTCTGGGTAGAATCAACAGAAGGGTGTCCCCATTAGGGCCAGGTTACCAATGGTCATGCATGGGGTGGTCGTGGGGAATGTTTGTAGACCTCCTATTTTTTGGCTGTCCTGTCTCGTTGGGGCTGTGGGTGATGGATTCTGAACACAGCAGTAGGATTGCCTTAAAGAAGGCGATGGTTGGAACACAGAAGGTGGCTACCTGTGGAGGGTTTAATCCTATAGTACCTGTTATTGGTCCTAGTTGGCTGGGTGTTGAGAGGATGATTTTTTGATGTCGTTTGGTGTGAGCGGTTGTGTCAATCATCTACCCCAACCCACAGCAGCAACACCTCAACTAGACTGGGTTGCTCAAAGCCTCGTCCATCCTGGCCTTGAACACCTCTGTCTTCCCTTCAGAAAGGGAAGAGAAAACCGTAACATACTTCCTGCTTTGAGCAGTTCCTCTTACTGTAGGGCTGCTACGTCCTGGCAGCAAAAGCCACAGCCTTGGCCCATCACAGTGAGCATCGGTGATGGTCCCTCTGGGGTGCTCCATCCTTACTGCTCTGGGCACATCTCCCGGTCACCCTGCCACCGCCTTCCCATGGCAGTTCACTTGCCAAACCTCAGCTCTCTTGAGGCAAATCAGACCGTAGCCCTGTTTCACTTTCCCATCACAGTGTGGGGTGGCTCCCAGTGCGGTCCAGGACCACAGGGCTTGGAGCAGTGAAGTGCAGCCAGGGCTCCCTGTGTGTGGAACGTGGCTCCCTGGGAGCACTGGTTTTCTGGAGCAAGAGAAGCGCCTCCTAAAAAGGAGCAGGCAGATGGAAAATTGATACCAAATGGTGAGATCAGCCCCTGAGGAATAAGGCTTTTGTCCCCCGAGCTATGGTTCCCGGGGGTCAGGACACAGCCACACGCTGCTATTTTAGAGGGATCTTTAAAAAAACCAGTTTATTGTTTTCTCGTAAGTTCATGGCTTTCCCAGGTCGCTCTGACTTCACATGTGATGCTGGTGGCACAGGGCGCTGCTTTGGCTGTGTGGAGTGACTGCTGGGTGAGGGTAGTCTGCAGGGCTGTGCCTAGCCCTGCTCCAGCTCCTTCAGAGCCCCTGCAGACAGAGTCAGGGTCCAGCAGACGGTACCACATCAGAGGGTTTGCCAGCCCCACATGGTGGATTCCCCTCAGGTAGAGGCAACCTCAGCACGCTGGGGATTCCCAGGCTGGTGTCTCCCCATTTTCACTGCCCACCCCTGCAGATGTTGCTGCTGAGCCCCATTTCCAGGGGTATCCAGCTCAATATCCAGGCTGCTGGGCTGAGTCTGCTCTACCACCGCTCCCACCTCCCTGCACAAACCAGCTGCTTCACGACTTTTCTATCTGAACTGGTTTCTGGACCTGGTTCTTGTAGGAAATGCCTTGCTGAGCTGCCAGTGCCATGGACAGGAGCCCTCCAGCCGTGGGGCTGTGGGTCACAGTGTCCTGCTGCCGGTAGTGCCAAGCACCAGGCATCGCCCAGGCCTGGGAACCATCATGGGAGGGAGCTGAGCTTCTGGAGATGGAATTTCCAGCAACTGCAGATCCTATCCCCAAAGACAGCACTTCAAGGAATTACCCTCTCCGCCCTCACTGCAGACTTCCTTTGCTTTTCCAAGGGAGTCTCTGGCACTGGGCTGTGCATGTAGAAACCAGAGCAGAGCAGATCCATGGGAGCGTTGGGGGCTGGAGGTTGGTGCTGGCCAGGTTCACAGTTTGTGGCTTTTATCTACATCAAGTGTCCCTAGTTATGATGCTGAGCTGCTCCCTCTTAGCTCTCTCCCTTATGGGTTCTGAGTTTCCCATGTGCTGGAGACCACCAGGAGCAGCAAAACTGTTGTCGCTGACAACAGAAATACTGGGCCATCAGGATTTTTTTGGAGCAAGAACAACTGTTCAATAGGGCAGAGAATGATAGGATGAGGGATCATAGTTTGAAGCTAGAAGAAGGTGGATTTAGGTGAGACATCAGGAAAAAAGTTCTTAAACCTGAGGATGGGGGAGATCCCTGGTTCAGGCTGCCCAGAGAGGTGGTGGAGGCTCCATCCCTGGAGCCATTCAAGGTCAGGCTGGATGAGGCTCTGGGCAATCTGGTCTGGTGAGTCTGAGTTGGACTAGGTGACCTTTGGAGGTCCCTTCCAACCTTGTGATTCTGAACAGCAGATCCCAGTGTTGGAAACCCAGCCCCTTGTAGGGCTACTCTGGAGCCAGGTGTCCTGAGTGTCCTGCACTGTGTTTACTCTCCCCCCTTTCTCAAGGAGATGCCCTGTGCACAGCATCCTAGTGGGGATGGTTGGGGAGCTCTAGCTGGGCTCCCAAGGAGATGACCTCTCTCTCCAGCAGCTGGGGTTAAGGCACAGGGGTCACATTCCCTCCTCCCAGTTACATAGTGCTTGGTACTCTGGCCAGTGCATCCCCACAGACATACCTTGTGGATTTTCTTTGGCTCATAAATATTCCCCTGCCCTCCCCAGTGCCCCGAGCTAATAAATTATCTGAAGCTACATTTCCCCATTTCAAAGCCTTGTGAAAGAAACCAGAGGGTTTGTCAGCCCTGGCTGGCTGGAGTGGTTCACATACCATCCAGCCATTTGCTTCTGATCTGCTTCATCCCGTGCTCAGTAATCCTTGCAGGTCCTCTGCGTGCCTGTAAATCACTGGGGCATGTCCCGCACACATGAGCTGTCGTGCCCCAGAGAGAACCCCCCCTAGTTAAGTCAGAAGCCTGGCTTGCTGTGCTGGGGTCACTCTAGGGGTGAAGTGGGATGGGGTGTACCTGACCCAGAGGATGTGCTTTCCATGTGGGATTCAAGGGGCAGCCCCACAGGATGCTGTTTGGGGATGGGTTTTAGTGTCTTCCAGGTGGCTGTTTGAGCCTTGGTGTGGGTTTTTGTGGCTCACCCCTGCCTGCATCCTGCAGAGCTGCCCTGTGGCTGAGGGCAGTCACAGCCCTGTGCATCCTCTGCACCCGCCACCCTGCTTGGTTTACTTGCCGTCACTGGAAGGCTCCTGGCCCAGAGGAAGGAGCCCTGACCCCACTGTTAATATGGTTTGAAGTCCCTGAGCGTGTGTAGCTCCACAAGCTCCACGTGCAGCCAGGCTACAGTCTCTCCCCTTGCAATAAATCAAAGATTATTCCCCTCTTCCCCATCACCTCCCCTCAAAGGTCACTGTTGCTCAGCCTGACTTTAATTACGAGGTAAGAGCAGCTGGAGGGGGGGCACTGGGTGCTGTCAATTTGCTTTCCAGGAAAGGTTTGAGCAGAGGAGGTTTAATGCAGCAGCAGCGCTCGATTCGCTGAGTGCCCCGTGTACATTAGCTTGGCCCCACGCTAGTCCCAGATTCGTCATACAGGGTGGCTCTGCCCAAGAGCTCTGAGCCCTTGAGGCTTCTGTTAGCTGGGGAGAAGCACCCCGGAGCCTCAAGGGCTCGGAGCTCCCCTGCCTGCACCAGGGTGGATTTTAGCTGCAGAGAACAAATTCCAAGGGGGAATGCTGAGATGAAGCAGTTGGGATGGGATGGACCTGGAGGTCAGTGAGGGAGAGGATCCCCTTGCCAGGTGTCACGGGAGGAGAACATCCTTACTGCTCCAGCAGCCGTCAGAAACCTGAACAGATGAGGCAAGGTGCCCAAAGGAGTGAGCAGGGATCTCATTTACCTGGTAATTAATGGAAATCGTGAAACAAATCAACACGAGCTCCCTATGGAGAGCTTCGTGCTCTGGTTTCGAGCTGCTGATGGAGAACGAGGTGTGGCTCCAGTGCAGGAGCAGTAGATGCTGCCATGAAGATGAGACAGGACCCCTGCTGCCCCATCTTCTTAGCTGTGATGAGGCCCATCACCTCCCTGTGGTCCTGCTTGGCTGCACAGGTCTCAGCTGTGTTTCCTGGGCCAGCCCTGCTGCCACACTGCACCGGCACCTACAGCCCATGCCCAGCCCTGCTGCGAGGCTGGATGGAGGGAGATGCTGGCAGCTTGAGCTGGTGACCAGATAGACCCTTTTGTTTTCTCTGGAGGAAGCTCATCCCTGTACAAAATGCTGTGCTGGGTTTTTTTTTCTTACAAGCTGATTAAGTTGGCTCTGATTCAGTACAAAAACCTCTGCTCTCTTGCTCCCTCCAGCACAGCGAGGTGCTGCCTGGCTTTGCTCTTGGATGGGAGCAGACACACTGCCCCTGATGTAGGGGTGAGAGAGAGCTGTGGTTCTTCATCTGGGTTAGTCCTTGCGTGCAAAACGGTTGTGCAAGACAAAATCTTGGAAGAAGTTAGTGTCAATCAGCCTTGCTGACAGCTCAACCCAACCGCTCGGAGCGCGGGCTGAGCTGTGCGTAGCAGTGCACGGGCTCTGCTGGGTGCTTCCAGGGAGGGGAACTAAACTCAAAGCAGCCACGGGGAGTGTGTGACCCACCTTCCTCAGCCTCCTGCCAGCAGGTAGCAACGGAAGAGAGGGATTGGAGTGCAAGTTTGGTGATGACACAAGGCTGGGATGAGTGGCTGACACCCCGGCGGGCTGTGCTGCCATTAGGCTGGAGAGTTGGGTGGGGAGACACTGAATGAACTACAACAAGGGCAGTGTAGGGTCTGGCATGTGGGCAAGAACAACCCCAGGGAGCAGTACAGGTTGGGGACTGCCCTGTAGGGGACAGGGACCTGGGGGTGCTGGTGGCCAGCAGGATGGCTACGAGCCAGCAATGTGCCCTTGTGGCCAAGAAGGCCAACAGCATCCTGAGGTAGATCAGAAGAGGGGTGGTTAGTAGATTGAGAGACGTTCTCCTCTCCCTCTACTCTGCCCTGGGTAAGACCACATCTGGAATCTTGGGTATGGTTCTGAGCTCCTCAGTTCAGGAGGGACACAGAGCTGCTGGAGAGAGTCCAGCACAAAGATGATGGAGTGGAGCATCTCCCTGATGAGGAAAGGCTGAAGGTAGTTGGCTCTTTTTAGCTTGGAGAAAAGGCAACTGAGGGGTGACCTCATTAATGTTTATATATGTGGAAAGGGAGGGTGTCAGGAGGATGGAGCCAGGCTCTGCTCAGTGTCACCCAATGATAGGACAAGGGGCAGTGGGTGTCAGCTGGAACAGAGGAGGTTCCACATCAATGTGATGAGGAACTTCTTCCCAGAGATCCTTCTGTCTTTCTGAAAGCTCCTTGCTTGAAAGAAAAATAAACACCACAAAATACCCCCAAGAATAGGAACAGACAGTCCTTGAGCTTGTGTTGAGTGGTGCAGCTCCCCTGGGTGTGATGGAGGTGGGTCAGGTAAGGATCCTGCCCCTCCTCCAAGGGCCTTCACGGACTGGACCTGAGCAGACTGTTGAATTGCCGTCGTAAAATCTCTGCCAGGTACCCTGACAGGAGAAACTGCGGCAGCTCAGCCTGAGGAATTGGTGGGCTCCTGCTCCTTTTGATATCACTCACATTATAATTAAGAGATAATGTCAATAGAATAAAACATTGTCTGGGGATAATGGTCTCCTGCTGCTACAGGAGTGTCAAGGCGAAGTCAAATCATTTATCAGAAATGAAGGCTGAGGCAAGTCTGGGACGTTTGTTTTCACAGCAAGAGGCATTAATCCTTGGGCAACGGTGTGATGGCGCTTTTATGTCTCCCGCGCCCGGTGATGGATGCCGCTGCGTCGCCTGCCTGCGGGTGTGGGCGCTGCCGAGCGAGGGGCTCTCCGCGCACCCTTATCAACCGGGGGGTTCTGGCTCCTCTTGAGTGCTGCGTTCAGATTTGGGCACCGAGGACATCGAGGGGCTGGAGAGGGTGCAGAGAAGGGTAGTGAAGGGTCTGGAGGATAGGTGTGAATGGGAGTGGCTGCTGAGGGAACTGGGGTTGGATAGTCTGGAGGAAAGGAGGCTGAGAGGAGATCTTGTTGCTCTTCACAGCTACCTGAGAGGAGGGTGGAGAGGGGTGATGGTCGGTCTCTTCTCACAAGTGGTAGGACAGAGGGGAATGGCCTCAAGTTGTGCCTGGGAAGGGTTAGGTTGGACATCAGGAGAAATGTCTTTCCTGACAGTGATCAGGGGTTGGAACAGGCTCCCCAGAGAGGTGGGGAGTCACCGTCTGTGGAGGGGTTCAGAAAACAAGTAGCTGTGGCCCTGGGGGACAGGGTTTAGGGGGCAGAGTTGGGTTGGGTTGATGGTTGGACTGGGTGATCTTGGAGGTCTCTTCCAACCTTAGTGGTCCTATGAAATGCCCACAGCTCAGCTGAAGCAACTGTCCATGGATCCAGATCCTTTAAAGGCTGGGGCAGACTCAGCTCCATCCCTGGCACCATGAAGTGCCAGGGAGGTTGGGGAAAACTGTCTCCTGACGACAGTCGCTGCTGCCTCTGGGCTGGGGCACAGAGCAGCCTCTGCAGTTCAGCCCCGGTTTGCATCAGGAGAAGCTCGAGGTCACCACCTGCCATAGAAGCCATGTAAGTGGCAATTAGGCTTGGAGCAAGGTCCCAGGAGGATGCACCAAGGCCCTTCCAGGTTTTCTGGCTGGGTTCTTTTTTAATCCTGGATTTGTTAGTGGAGAGAATTGCACACCCAGCGAACGATTGGGCTGCAGAGGAACGCGAGGGCTTTGTACGGTCTCCAAATGGCAAATCTGTTTTGCTGGTACCGTGAGCACAGAAGCTGCCTGTTGGCAGCAGCACGTTTGGTTCTTATTGGGGGGTTGTTCTCCTCTGCCAGCTGACCTTCCACAGCTCGCTGCCTTGTGCAGGAGAGGCAGGGGCTGCAGTCTGGGAGCCAGGAGGCTGCTGCAGCCTCACTTGCTCTCCCTGGGTGGACCACTCCCAGAATGATGTGGCACCGGGAGGCTGGAGACAGCACAGAGCTGGTCCAGAACCTGCTGGCTACCAGTGCTGGTGCACTCTGTGTGTGTCTGTCTAATTAAGAAATCCATGGGCTCGGTGCCTTTGCAAGGGGATGGTAGAGACAAAGAACTGGTTCTCCCTCCAGGTGGGACTGAAGGCACTGAATCGGGGTCTTACAACTGTATTAACACTTCTGAGCAGTATCAAGAGGTTAGTGAAAAGAGAGGAAGGAAGAGACTTGTTTTCTGGGCTGGTTTAAACTCTGAGGTCAGGGACTGCCTGAAAAGGGTCTGTTCCCACTTATCCTTGTGGAGTGGGCACGTGGACCAAGCTCAGCTCTAGAAAAGCCCCAGCTCTGTAGCTTCCGACCCTATCCCAAGGCATAGTGAGCTTCTGCCTGTGCTGTTATCCTGCAGATTCAGTCAGGCAATGATTCAGTGCAAAAGAGGGATGCTCAAGGGCACCCCAGAGCTCCCCGTGCTGGGTGCTGCGGAAAAGCAGTGGCACGTCAGGGTCTTCGTGTGCAGTCTCTCCCCTGCACCAGGGTCTGCTCCTGCTGCAAACCCCAATAAAGATGTCAGGCAGATGCGTGCGGGGAAATAAATCACAGCTTTTCTCTCCTGCCAAGAGCACCAAGGTGGCGTCTGCTGGAGCAGAGGAGAGGCAGACTGGAGCTGTAGATGTGCTGGCCACGAGCGAAGGCTCCTGTGTGCTGCCCGTGCCAGGCACAGCTGCTCACAGCCCCCTCCCACTGCTCTAGACTACCGTGGTGGTTCCTGGCCACTGCCCCAACCCACCCTGGGCCTTTGGGATGTGACCACCAGCCCTCTGCAGAAGGGCACTGACCCTGTGGGGCTGCCCATCCCCATGGCTCAGGGTGGGTATGAACAGGATTCCTCACACCAGGGGTTCTGCATCTTGTCAGCATCACTGCCTGCTGCCCGACCATGAGATACTGCTGTTACCTGACAGTGGTCAAAGGGGAAAAAATATATTAAAAAAAGGTGGAAAATTTAAAATGATGAAGTGCAGTGAGGCAGACCTCTGCTGTCAGTGTGGAGCAGCAAGCCCTGATTTAAACAGCCCCTTCAGTAACTGACCTACACCGAACAAATCCATTTACAGCATCTTGTTTCTCCTCACTGTTTAACTACCAGAGTTCAGAGACGATTCCTTAAATGTTAATGGTGCAGGGATTTGGAAGCTTTCCCAGAGTTGCTAGGGGAGCTGAGCAGGAATATGTCTGCGGTGCTTGTGCAGTTCAATTTCCTGCTGAACATCAGGCGGTTTGTTCTCGCCTACTGCTTCGTAATTAAAGTGCTGAAAGACCATTGCTCCTGCAGGCTGATGGTGCTCAGCCTCACCCCCTGGGCCAGCAATGGCTTCGTGCCTGGCTGCGACGAGGGCAGGTTGCACAAGCCATGAACATGCTGTCCTAGCCCGCCCTTGGCTTGTTCCCACCATCCTGTGGCTTGAACGGGGACTGGTTCCGGTACCCTGGATGGACTGGTTGACCCTTTGGGGCTGGAGTCCTCAGCTGATCTCTGCTATGTCCCTGGTGCTGCCATCCGTGGTGCCCACTGCTCAGGGTGAGGGTTTGCCTCTATCCCTTGACCAGCTTGTGCATGGGCTCAGCATCAGGCATCTGGTGGGTGGAGGTTTTCACCATGGCCAGGTGTGAGCCTGGAGTGAGTTGGAGCCACACCTGAGGGTGTCAGTGCTTCTCAAGAGCCCCTTTCCCCCTGAGCGTGGGTAAAATACAGTCTCTCAGGAAATCTGAGCTCACCAAGCCTTGGGTGTGCCTCAGCCTGAAGGGTCACGGTTTCTCCTCTTTTTGCAAGGGTGACTGTCAGTGCATCGAGAGCCTGGGGCTGGAGGGCAGATTCCCACCCTCGGAAAAGCCTCTTCATCAGACCTTCCTGCTGTGCTCACAGAGAAGGGGTGGCTGTACCGGGCATCCTCCTGCCTGCCAGCATCCTGAGGCTGCTGGAGTCTCTGCTGAGGGGTGCCTGGCTGGGATCACCAGCATCTCACATCAGGACACAGGTTGTGGTTTGGGAGCAGGGAGTGCCAGGGGACTGAGCTCAGCGCGGGGGTTACTGGTTAAACCAGGGGCTTTAAGGGGAACTGCAAGCCATGAGCTGGCCCCTCCTCTGGCTCCTTCAGCTTTCAACTTGGATCTGAGTCCTTCCACCGTCTCGTTAAGAACAAGTGCTTGGCCCAAGTCTCACGGCAAATGTTGGCATTTTAAAAATTGATGCCTTTTTCTGCTCATAACTTAAGCTGCCTGTTTGTCAGAGACACATGGAAAGTTTATTACATTCTGATTACCGAGCCAGCCAAGAGAGCTGGCAAAGGGCTGTGGTTTTATTAGTTCTTTATTATTTATTTATTTTTCCAGTTAGCACTTGGCATGGAGACCCCCTCCAAAAGGGAGAGAGCTTTGGGTTGAGGGATAAATCATCACGAGCTTTTTCCCCTCTGTCTTAAGAGCTCAGCTGGGTGAAAGCTGCGGCGCGTCCGATTCTGGGGTAGAAAGTGAAGCACGGGTGGGAGGAAAGAGTTTGCAGGAGATTTACTCTGTTGCCCTGAGGCATCTGGCAGCGTGGCACTGCCAGCTCCCGCACCGTGGTCAAGGAGCGCTGACAGATTACCCTAGATGGTGGGGAGTTGTGGCTTGGGACTACTAGGGATTTATTATGATGTTTTAGGGAAAGTTCCTTTAGTGGAAGGGCAGTGGACAGGCTGCCCAGGGCAGTGGTGGAGTCCCTATCCCTGAAGGGGCTCCAGATGTGGCACTGTGGGACATGGTCTGGCAGTCATGGGGGTGTTGGTTTGAAGGTTGGACTTGATGATCTTAGAGGTCCTTTCCATCCTTAATGCTTCTGTGATAAGGAATAGAGGCACAACTGTCCCAGGGCTGGGTGGGTTTTGGGTGGCTCATGAGGGTGCAAACCTGCCTGTGGTTCTCAGCAGCTGAGGGAAGTGTTAATTCCTCTGCAGGCTGCTCTGGGTGAGCTCAGCCGGGTGCCAGGTATGAGAGAGCGGGAACAGCCTCATGCTGGCCACCCTACAGACCCTGCTGCTAGGGACACTGCTGTGCTTTGCAGGGGATGCAGAACTCGGGACCCCCTGTCCCAGCGTGCTGCAGCAGCCCCTTTCCCTAACCTGGTCTCTGCTGGTGTTTTTAGGTTGCAAACAACGGGTTCTGTCCTGTTGCTGTTTGGATTTGGGAGGTTGTGGTCACGGAGGATGGCCCGTGTGTGCCTGTTCTCCACTTGTCCTCCTGCGCATCCCTCATCCTTTCAGCCTCAAGTGCCAGGGGGGCAACCTCCCATCCTTCAGTGATGCTGAACACATCCAGCTGTGATGCCGGTTTCACAGCTGGCAGCACAAACTGTTCCTTGTGCTCAGAAGATGCTGCAGTGCTGCCCTGGCACCTGGCGACCCAGGTGCCCATCTCCCTGGCTCTGGGCATGGATTTTGGAATTGCTTTTGCAGGAACCTCTCACTTAGCTCTGGCTTCATTCAGTTCATTAATTCAGATGGTTCTATCGTTGGTTTTATCACTTATCGTCGGGTTTCCGCTACTTAAAATACCAGCCGGTGCCTTCCCTCTGCTGTCCTGCAGTTCCCAGTGCCCACTGGGATGACGACAGCAGCGCTGCGGAGTGCCAAGGGTTTGGCTGGGCTCTTGTACTTCTGCTCTCTTGTCCTGGGTAATGTGGAGACCTTCAGGCCAGGTCCTGCTCTACAGCTGGCTTGTCGTGTCTCTTGGCGTGTCACCACCTCCGCATGCGCCCTCTGCATCCTCGCGCGCTCTGTGTCGCGTTTCTACCATCTATAGGCAAAGTCCCTTGCTGTGACTCACGGCTCAGTGCTTCCCCCGCCCTCACTCTGCTAGTTCTGGTGCCGTGTCCTTGTACTGGAGGCATTGTGGGGGGCAGCAGGCGCAGGGCGCTTCTCCACGAGAGGGTTTTTCTCGCACAGGGATGAGCCTCTGCTGGCCTTTTCTCCTTTGCTGTTGACTCCTGCATCTACAAGTCTGCTTTTCTGTAGCAGAAGAGGTGAATTTCCCTGCAGAGCCTGGTGGTAGATCACCTCTCCTCTAGGCTCTGCTGCTTCCCTGGATCTCCTTGTAGATGATGTTGACCAGCTTTGAACACATTAGCAGGTCTTGGCAGAGCAGGGTCTCACCCGCAAGGCTGCTCAGGGATGAACCTCGTACCATGTTATCTCTGCAATCCTTTCTCCTCATGGCTCCTCACCCCGAGCACTAGCTGAGCCAGAAGTTGCTCTGCTCAGCTCCTCACGCCTGTTCCTTGCAGCTTCGTGCGTCTTGTAAACTTGGATCCTCACGACACCAGCCATCTGGTGCGTTTTAGGATACAAAGAGCTATTGTGTGCTCTGGAATCTACGTTCTGGCGAGGTAGGACCCTGTGGGTTTGCCAAGGGTCCTTCTGCTCTGCTGGCAAGCGTAGGTGCCTTCGGAGCAGCCGTTGTCTCTTGACAGAGACGTGACTCGGGGTTTCTTTTTTCTTGCTTTTCCTTGTCTAATTAGCATCCTGAAGTTGCCCACAGTGAGTCTACACTGGGAGTTGTCCATGGTGGGCACCAGACCTGGAGATGCTCTTGGTCGTCCTCTTTATTTAACAAAGATCACTTTAGCTGTCAATAGGACAGGCTAAGACTGGAAGTCTTAACACACCTCTGCTAGTGTTAATGATCTTCAGCATCAGCCTCCCTCCTCAGAGTCAAGCTCAATGCCCAGATCATGCGCTTTGGGAAGCTTTGTGGGGGAGCAATGCAAAGGGTTAAAAGCAGAGCCCAGTTGCCAGCTGGGGACACTGGTGCATGACAAATACAGCTTCTACCTTCTCCTGTGCAAGCGAGCCCCTAGCCAGCCTAATTTCAGAGAGAGCCGCCTCTGAGCCGGGGTGACTCAGAGGAATTTATTTAGCGAGCGGGTGGCGGTGTCTGGCGGGGCTGCGGCAGGCGCTCGCAGGTTTCATTTGTAAATGCTGACACATGGCATTTCCTCACCGTCTCGTTGGGAAGGGTGGTGTGTCTGCCGGCACTTCCAATTTGTCACTGTCAGGACTGGCCTCATCTCCTGCTCGTCTCTGAAATGTCTTCTGACCGGTGCCGGGGAAGTTATTGGCACATAATTTATCATTTAATATTACCAGAAGGGTTTCTTCTACAAACAGCCTCCAAATGATTATCCAGATTATGTTAGGGAGCTCTTCCCTCCACCTGCAAAGAGCTCTCCATGTCCATTCGGTGCTCTGCTGCCTTGCTGGGGAGAGAAACTGCCCTTGATGTGACAACTCCATGAAGGAGCCTTCATTAACAACCAGCTGAGGCCACCCCGATGCAGCACCTCCCTGTACCCCGTGCTCTTGCAGGAGATGCTGCACAGGGGCTTTTCCTGGACTGCACCACAGAATCACAGAACTCTAGGGGCTGGAAGGGACCTCGAAAGATCATCTAGTCCAATTCCCCTGCTACAGCAGGATCATCTAGATCCAGTTGCACAGGAACGTGTCCAGGTGGGTTTGAAATGTCTCCAGAGGAGGAGACTCCACAACGTCCCTGGGCAGCCCCTTCCAGGGCTCTGCCACCTTCACTGTAGAGATGTTCCTTCTCACACTGATGTGGAACCTCTGTTCCAGCTCACACCCATTGCTCCTTTTCATCTCATTAGATGACACTGAGAAGAACCTGGTATTGGAGCCTCTTTTCATGGGAAACGTTTCTCCAGACCTTATTCCTCTCTATGGGAGAAGGATTTGGGGGTGAATAAAGGCCACCAAAGTGCCTGGACACCCTTGGATGGTGCAAAGTGGCTGGTACTGGGGAGTGGAGGTCTTCTGCATTGCCCATCATGGTGGTGACAAGTTGCGGTTGTGATGGCTTTAAACTCATGACTCAACCGTGAGCGCTGCAGCATTGCATTGGCCCAGCATGAAGCAAACCCATCCCCAAGGGCTGGCACGCAGCTGGGGCCAGAGGCACTTGGGCATCACTTTCTCCAGCTCCCCCTGAGCTCCATTGGTGGCAGCCCTGGCTGGCGCCTTGACTCACCCAGGGCAGCTTGTCTTGGAAGCTGTTTCAGTGCTTCACAGCTCCGCTTTACCGGTGACATCAAAGTGGTTCTGTTGTTGCTGCGGCTGTTTTATGAGCCAGACTTCAAAGGAGGCAGTTAACGCAGACTGGGCAAAGACCGGCTGCTATCTCACGGAAAACTCTGGAGAAGCCCTTCCCTTCAGCGGCTGCTCCACAGCCGGGCTGGGCTTGTGTGGGTTTGATTAGAATCTCTGGGTTCTGGGGAAAGGTGCAGTCAAAGAAGGGCTTTGGTGCCTGTGGTGGTTGTTGGTACCTTTGACTGACCATCCTCATCCCCCGTGATGTGGCAAGAGGGGCTATGGAGGTGACATTGCCGGTGATGGACGGTGGCTTTAGGGTCAAAGGAGGTGAACTTAGGGAGGCAAAGGGGCTGTTGATGGAGGATCATCCCGGTCAAGTGCAAAATGTCTGGAAAAGGGAAGGTGTTTTCCCACAGGATATGAGCAGTGCTGGGCACGGCTCTGCCTCTGCTCTCTGTCCTGCACAGTGTTGTCTCTCGAGTTGGGTTTCAGCTTCTAAGGAGATCCCTGAGGTGGGACCTTGCTGTTTTTCAGGGAGTTTGCACAAAGACCCTGGTCCAGCTCAGGGAAGTGGTGATGGCAGGGCAGGTACCTCTTAACCAGGCATCCCAGGAGCAGCCAGACACCTCATCCTGCCACATCAGTACCAGGATGGATGGTGCTTCATGCGTCCTCCTGGATCTCAGGCTGGTTGAGAGACAATGTTGTATCCTCAGCTGTGTCTGTTTCTCTGCCCCCCACAGCTGAATGCAGCAAGAGACTGCCTGCAACACAAGCAATACTTGGGGTTGGTTCCCATCAGCATCACAGAACATTAGGGATTGGAAGGGACCTCAAAAGATCATCCAGTCCAATCCCCCTGCCAGAGCAGGATCACCTAGACTGAAAACATGAATCACAGAACATCAGGGATTGGAAGTGACCTCGAAAGATCATCCAGTCCAATCCCCCTGCCAGAGCAGGATCCCCTAGATCAAGTCGCAGAGGATCGCTGCTGTTTTGGGGTTGTAGAGACAGACTGTACTGACACAAGCTGTCCACAGCTTTCCCTGTGCTCCCTGAGCTTCTTAACGAGAGCTACTCCCCTAAAACTCCCCTCTGGGGTCTTCCCAGAAGCAAACGGTGGACACCGGGTGGCATCCGGAGAGGCGATGGGTCTCTCCTCCCTGGCTTTGTTGTGCTGCTCTTCCCAAGCCCTTTATCAGCTCCTGAACACCAGGAAGTTTTGTGTCTGAGAAGACCCCGAGGCTATATGAAAGCTCAAGTTGTGATTCATTTCCTTCCCTTGCAGGGACAGGCTAATTTGAGAGTACACCCGAGCATTAATTACCTCCCTCGCCACAGTTCCCTACTCGGGGCGTCCTTCTGCAGATGACTTTCTGCTCGCCCAGGTCCAGGGCCATAAAAGCTCCCCTATTAGGAGAGGAAATATTTTACATCGGGTTTGCGCTGGACGCCTGAGGTCACCACAAGTACAGATCGGGTGGCAGAAATACACACTGCCCTCCTCCCGCCTTCCAGCGTGAAAAATGGATCAATAACTCCTCATCGATTTGAATTAAAATGTCTGCCTTGCAAAATGCCTCCCGGCACTAATAGTTGCAGCCCCCGTGTTTGGCGGCGGCTGGAAATCTGCTGCTGCCCCTGTAAAGTGTGTGGGGATCCATCGCTGCTAACGGGCTGCGGCTGCTGGCGCCCGGGGAAAAAACTGCCTTCCCTGCCCCTGGAAGGATCCAGCAAGGTGAACTTGTGGAAACGGCCTCTCCCGGTGCGTGAATTATGTATTGAACGGGTGGTGGTCAATAGATCTGACTTCTTCTGCAGGTAATTAAGAATAAATGTGGGAATTCAGGCAGGTCTGGTGTGCTGAGCAGAAGGAGATTGTGATTGTGTGGAGCTGGATGGGAAGGAGGTGGCTTTGGGATGGGGATGCTGCAGCTCGGGGGAAAACCCCTGGTCCCTTCACCCAGGCACCACACTGGACTGAGCTGCTGATACTCATCACAGTGAGGACATCCCGTGTTTTCCAGAACTCATCAGGGTTTTTGCTGCATGGTGAAACGAGCCCAGATATGGCTAGCCAAGCCCTGACTGGGTTATTGCCCTCAAGCTCCTTGGCTTGGGATCATGGAATCCTCAAGGTTGGAAAAGACCTTCAAGATTGAATGGGCTGCCCGGGGAGACTGTAGAGTCTCCTTCTCTGGAGATGTTTAAAACCTGCCTGGATATGGTCCTGTGTGACTTGGTCTAGGGGATCCTGCTCCGGCAGGGGGATTGGACTAGATGATCTTTCAAGGTCCCTTCCAATTCCTAATGTTCTGTGATCATCAAGCCCAAGCATCCCCCCTACAACCCTCAACCACTAACCCATCTCCTGAAACACTCTGCCTGTTCATCAAACCCCTCCACTCCCTCCCTGGGCAGCCTGATCCAAGTCCTCCCCACTCTTTCTGGGATGAAGTTTTTCTTAAGGTACGATCTGACCCTCCCCTGGTGCAACCTGACCCCATTTCCTCTTGTCCTATCGCTAGTCCCTAGGGAAAAGAGGCCAACTCCAGCCTCCCTTCAGGTAGTTGTAGAGAGCAGGGAGGTCTCCCCTCAGCCTCCTCTTCTCCGGGCTGAACACCCCAAGCTCCCTCAGCCTCTCCCCATCAGACCTGTTCTCCAGATACCTGATCAGCCCGGTGAGGCTTCGTCTTGTGCTGTCTCAGGTACCTTGGGACAGCGCTGACTTCCATTAAAAAACCACCTGAGCGCCCCCCTCCACTCAAATCTCTTCCTGCCAGCTAATTAAAAAGTAGCTGTATTAGCCAACACATTTGATGGTCATTAGCAAACAGTCAACTAACTAATTTTAAAGATTGATGGTGTTGGCAGCAGGTAAATTATGGTCTTCGGAGAGTTTTCTTGCAAATGATCTGAGATGAAGGTTTGCTCTAGCCTCAGGGAAACATCAAGGAAATGCATTTAATGGCCACGAAGTGGGTGTGCTGATGGTCTCAGCAAGAGATTTAACGTGCCGTTTGGAAAGTGCAGCAGCCTTCACAGCAGCGGGATGGCTCTGTGTCCTCCCTGCCCCTCGGCTGCTTTGCTCTGGGATCCACCGTCTCCAAGCAGCTCACGAGGTCCTGGGGAAGGATTTCCTCCTCTTACCTGGTTAGGGAAAAGCTGTGATGTATTTTTTTTATTTAAAGAAGCATGAGATGTGTTGTGTCCAGTTCTGGGACCCTCAGTTCAGGAAGGGCACAGAGTGGCTTGAGAGAGTCCAGAGATAATGGAGGGGAGCATCTCCCTGATGAGGAAAGGCTGAGGGAGCTGGGGCTCTTGAGCTTGGGAAAAAAGGAGACTGAGGGGTGACCCTATTAATGTTGAGCAACACGGAAAGGGCAGGTGTCAGGAGGATGGAGCCAGGCTCTGCTCAGTGGCACCCAGTGACAGGACAAGGGGCACCAGATGTGAGCTGGAACACCAATATGAGAAGGAACTTCTTCCCAGTGAAGGTGACAGACCCCTGGAAGGGGGGCTGTGGAGTCTCCTTCTCTGGAGATGTTTAGAACCCACCTGGCCGTGTTCCTGTGCAACTTGATCTAGGTGATCCTGCTGTGGCAGGGGGATGATCTTTCGAGGTCCCTCCCAATCCTCAGTGTCCTGGGATTCTGTAGCTGTTGTTTTCCAGGTCTGGTTCTAAAAGCCGCCTGTTCTCCACCCGTGACACAGTTAGAATAATGTTTGGGTTGGCAGTGGAAGCCCCGAGAGCACTTGCAGAGGAAAAGACGCTTGCTGCGCTCGCTGGAAGTGGCGCTGAGCCGCTCTGCTCTTTACTTGTCCTCGGGGCAGCCCTGTCCACGCGCACTGACAGGTTGCTGCAGAGCTTCCCCAGCGTGGCCGTGGTTCAGGGCTGTGATACAGGCTTGGAGAGTGCATTAGACAGGTGGAAGGTGAAGGGTGGCTTCCCTTCCAGACCTCCTCCTCTCTCTGGGTATCGTGGCAGGGGCATGCTGAAAGCCTCCCGGATCTGTCAGGCTGGTTGCAAGTCACGTGTGGGCTATTAAATCCCCATTTCTGATTTGTCTCCCCAAAACCCCGTGCGTTAAGAGCACTGAGGCCAGTAATGAACAGCTCTGGGTCCTGAGAAGCCGTAGATGGTCCTAAATGATTGAAGAAGCCAATTTCCCTAACAGAGCCGCGGGCTCCTGGCAGTGATTAGTGCCGGAGCAGAAATGCATCACTTAGCTCGTATTATTTAAACATAAAATACTCAAGCAGGCGCACAGCGCTCTGTTTGCTGTTTATTCCTTCCCCCCTCGGAAGGAGCCATTATTTACACACGGCTGGTGTGGGGGCAGCTCCCTCTCCCACTCCTGGACCCCCCTGGAATATCAATGACCGCGTTTCTCCTTGGTGGCAATGACTCCAGCCAAGGGCTGCCTGCCCTGCGTGGTAGCTGTTAATTAGAGGATGCGCTTATATCATTAACGTTTATCTGCGGCCCTTTCCTTCCTCCTGTGAGCTCGCTAATGCATCTCACACAGATTAATTCCCTGGACTTCCTTTTCTGCAAAGGAGGGGTGCTCATCACGGGTGAGAGTGCCAGGATCTCGGAGGACAATCCGGTGCAGCTGAACAGCTGATGGTCCGTGGCACTGATGCTCTTGGCTTGTTGCCTGCAAACGGCACCATGGTGAAGGGATGAAAACTGAGAGGCAGAGCTGCCCTGGGTGAGAAGAACGTGCTGCGTGGTGTGGGTGGGGGTCTCTGCTGTGAGCCCCACTGCTGCACCAGAGCTGGAAAAGCTGCTGCTTTCCTCTTCCCTTCATGTTCCATGGACCTGGGAATGGCCCCGGCTCTGGCAGATGATTAAATAAGTGATGTGTTCACCAGGGATGGTGCCTCCAGGGATGTGCAGCTTAGCTGCCAGCAGGAAGGGCTCCTCTCTGCCCCCAGCTGCAATTAAGCTCCTGTCATGACGGAGCTGCTGGGTGCAGGGGGAGATGGACGGCAGTCCCACCAGTCCCCCAGCACCTCCGGCTGGTGGTTAAGCAATTTGTATTTCAACTACCCGTTAATTGGCATAAGCCCTGGCAGGGACTGCTTTCCCGTCCTCTTGGGATGAGGCTGCTGTGGAGACTGGTCCCTGCAGCCAGAGGCTGGATCCTCCTTGTCTACAGCAGTCAAAGGGCTGCTTGTGCCTTTATTTCGCAGCATCTGGTGTGTGACGAGAGGGCTGCGTTTCTGCAGAAGATTGAGGGCTGACGTTCTCCCCGGCGTTGGTGCCGATCTGGGATGGCAGGAGCCAGCCCTTGCAGCCAGGCAGGTCCCACAGCTGTGGGAAGGCAGAGATTCATCGTCTGACTCTTTGTACCGTGCCTGTTTATCTTGAATTGCAAATAAGGTTCCCCTGGGCATAGGGAACTAGTCTGTGTCTCTGTCTCCTTCTCCTGTTCTTTCCACGGCCGCTGCTGATGGATTTCTGCTGCGCCTGAGAACCTGGTCACGGAAAAACATTAAAGGGAGCAAATTATTTAAGAGCTGGGAGCATGGGTGGGAGAGGAGGCAGAAGGCCAGACCTACATTTTTTGGCCATTAAGCTGCATATCATGCTCTTAATATAGCAGGTGATATCTTCAACCTCCCTGCAAGCTCAGGGCAAGAGCCAAGGAACAGAGAAGCTGGTTCTTGTCAAGACTGATGAGCTGGATGCTGTTTTCAAATGTAGTCCTTTCAATACAGGGCCTGAGCAGCGTGGGGGTTTGCTTCTGATGCAGGAGATGTCTCCATGGGAGATGGCAGTCACCATCCTTTCTTCTCCTTCCCTCCTTTTCTGTGTTGTGGGAAGGCAGGACGCAATGCCCTGTCCCATCCCTGCTCAGGCGAGAGAAACTCAAGGGCATCCTGGAGGCTCTTCTGTGGCTCCTCTGTGTGGGCTGCAAACTCCACCAACTCTGGGTGTTTTAACAGCCCCAGGGTCTGTGTCATGGGTCTGGGCTTTGGAAAAGGTCTTTTTGATCATAAACCAAACCCAACTCCCCGCCCCCAAACCCTTCTTGTCTAGGTACCCCCTTAACTCCCCTGGCTTTTGGAGCTGGGCTGAGCTAGAGGGATCCAACAGCCAGCAACCACCTCCCAAGAAGCTGAAGGCAAAAAAACCAGGTTGCCTACTGGGTGCCCATGTGGAAGGGAGCTGTGCAGCCCTTGATGGTTGGAGGTGGTGGCGGTGTGGATGGGATGAATCATCAAAGTTGGAAGATACCTCCAAGATCACCAACTCCAGCCATCAACCCAACCCCACCCTGCTCACTAAATCCTGTCCCCCAGGGCCACTGCTACTCATTTTTCTTGAACCCCTCCAGGAATGGTGACTCCCACCTCCCTGGGCAGCCTGTTCCAACCCCTGTCCACTCTGTCAGGGAAGACGTTTTTCCTGATGTCTAATCTAACCCTCCCCTTACACAGCTTGAGGCTGTTTCCTCTTGTCCTGTCACCAGTGACTTCAAAGAAGAGATCAACCCCCACCTCTCTCCACCCTCCTCAGATAGCTGTAAAGAGCAATAAGGTCTCCCCTCAACCCCCTTTTCTCCAGACTAAACAACCCCAGCTCCCTCAGGTGCTTTTTGTCAGACCTGTCCTTGAGCCCTTTCACCAGATTCATTGCCCTTCTCTACACTCACTCCAGCCCCTCAATGTCCTCCTTGTATTGAGGGGCTCAACCTTGACCCCAGTTCTCAAGGTGTGGCCTCACCAGTGCCCAGTACAGGGGATCAATCATAGAATCATTAGGGATTGGAAGGGACCTCGAAAGATCATCCAGTCCAATTCCCCCCACCACAGCAGGATCACCTAGACCAAGTCACACAGGAACACATCCAGGCGGGTCTTAAACATCTCCAGTGAAGGAAACTCTGCAACCCCTTCCAGTGCTCTGTCACCCTCGCTGGGAAGAAGTTCCTTTTCATATTTATGTTAAGCCTCTTATGTTCCAGCTGACACCCATGCCCCTTGTCCTACTATTGGAAGCCACTGAGCAGAGCCTGGCTCCATCCTCCTGACACTCACCTTTCATGTATTTATAAACGTTAATGATGTGACCCACTCAGTCTCAAGTATCTTTTTTTCCCAGCTCTCTCAGCCTTTCCTCATCAGGAAGATGCTCCACTCCCTTCATATCTTCGTGGCTCTGCACTGGACTCTCACCACCAGCTCTGTTCCTGTGTGACTTAGTCTAGGTGATCCTGCTGTTGCAGGCAGATTGGACTAGATGATCTTTTGGGGGTCCCTTCCAATCCGTTATGATTCTATGATCTACCCTGCTCCAGTTTAAAATGAGTCTCTTGCTCCTATTGGTAAGATCTCATCCATTCCCTCTTTCTAACCACTTCAAATGGGTAAGTTGAAGATCACCTTAACTTCAGCTAATGCAGCATGTCTTAGGCCTGCAAATTTTTCCAACTTGTGTAAAAAGCTGCAGGACAACTGCACAAGCTGTCACGCAGCCTCCCTTCCGAAGGCCCATGAATTGTCTGAGCAAGAAGAGAATCGATGCTAATTAAGAGTCTTCTGGAAAGTAAATGATTGTTCACAGCGTGCAGTGCAGCAAGGAATCCTGTAGGCTACTTTTGCCTTTGATTTACCACCACATACAAACAAGGGTTTACCTATGTAGCCTGGAACCTAGAAGCTATGGCTTATAAAGGTCACAGCTTCTACAGAGATAAAAGAACCCTACAAACCTGGGAGGGAGCTGGGGTTTTCCTACTTCCACAGATGCAGCTGATAACAGTGACCATTTCAGTTGTCTTGTTAATTCACAGCAGCTCCTGAGGATTGGAACACACATAAAAACACTCAAGAACTCAAGTATTTTGTGGAGAACCTTGACTGACCTGATTTCCCACAGGAGAGAAGCTTTTCTGGCATTTGACCTCTAGCAGACAGAGCTGGAATAAGATAGAGAGAACGAGAGAAAATGACGTTAAACACCAGAACCATTGGCTGGTGAAGGTGGCCTCTCACAAGTTGTAGCAGGAGGTTCTGTTTGCCGGCGCCTGTGCATAAAGGTTTGTGGAAGCGCCTGAACCAACCGTAACTGCACTGGCTTCGTGCGCAGCTCGGAGAGAAGGTTCAGTGGTGGTCAGATGCAGGAAAAGGACTTTTAAAATCTGTCGGGCTTTTTAATTACAGGCAGCAATTTCAAATTTCGGGAAATGAGTTCGGACCATTAGCCAGGGCAGGTTCTTCCTTTATTGCAGTCTCTTCCAGCAGGGTCTGCGCTCCCAGAGCATGAGCAATTTTGTTTAATTGCTCTGGGAGAGTACTTGATGTCAGGAAATGGGTCATCATACGCTGGCTTCAATGTATGTTGGAGTGCTGTGCGGCACCGATGTCACTTCGTTACAAGCTCACATCACGCCTTCTGTTCTGAAAGTGGCATCCTGCCTTGCCCTGATGATGGCCCTCATCACACCACCCCGTAGGAAAACACTGCCTCGTGTTCTGCCCGTGAGTTCCTATAATCCCAAATCCCTGGAGTTCTTATTTGTACTCCATCCTGTACTTGTGCATTTAATCACTCCTGGCACAATCCTCATCCTTGGTTCTTGGACCTCTAGGACCATCTTCTTGGTCCTCTGGGGTTTCATATAATTTCTCCAACTTGCACAGCTGAGGACTTTCTAGCCCTGTCCTTAACATACTTCTATCTTCTCCTGCCAAAGTGTTGCCTGAAGCTTTAACTGCATAATCTCAGAATGTTAGGGACTGGAAGGGACCTCAAAAGTTCATCTAGTCCAATCCCCTTGCCACAGCAGGATCACCTGGATCAAGTCACAAAGGAACATGTCCAGGCAGGTTGTAAATGTCTCCAGAGAAGGAGACTCCAGAATCTCTCTGGGAAGCCCATTCCAGTGCTCTGTCACCATGAAGAATTTCCTTCTCATATTGGATGTGGAACCTCCTATGTTCTAGCTTACACCTACTGCCCCTTGTAATGCTCTGTCACACCTACCAGGTCCAAAATGTTTTGGATGCAGCAAACTTCATGGCAGTTGTCTGAGGAGCATGTTAATGAGATTCTTTCATTTGGACCACGAGCAGCAGATAACTGCTACATTCCCTAGTTCAGCATGTTTATCCAAAAGTTGGAAGAGACTTATGAGATCATCCAACTCAACGCCACCGTGCCCACTAAACCATGCGCCTCGTTCATTGTTTGAGTATCTACAGGGGTGGCAACTTGAAAAATTCTATGATTCTGTGGTAAGTGTGTTTGTGTAGTTTTATACCTTTGGAATGAGATCTTTTTAGAGAAGGTATCAAATCCCTCCGTGTGATTTTAGATGTTTATTGTTTTCTCCCTATCCAGACCTGCCAAAGATTTGTAAAGAGTTTGCTCAGAGATTTGCACTCAACAAGTCCCTTTTGGCTCCTACTCATTCCCTTGTGTTTTCTCCTGTGTTCAGAAAGATTTTTGTGCTTTCTGAGGTTTTTCTGGCATTTGAATGTAAACTGACAGACAGATTTGCCCTTTTCCAGCCTTCTGCTGCTTATTTACACTGAGTAAATGACTTCCCTGAGATGACCCCAAGTTGTTCTGACGTTATTTCTGCCATACACTCCTGCAGTGTCCTGGGATAACATCCATCAGGTTCAGGCAGCACAAACACCTTGGAGTTAGCCCAGTGTGCTGACGCCTCCTCGTGCATTTCCGAGGAGAGACCCTGCTGCTGCTCACCTCAGCCAGCCTTGGCAACTGATCTTCCCTCTCAGAAGCACAAGACAAGATGCACAGAGCTTTGGCCTGCTTGGCTTTACGTGCTGACGACTTCGCTTTCGCTAGTAAATCCATAATGTGCTTCCTGACAGACTCAACCAACAGGACTTGAGCCTAATTCAGAGTCTGCCCTGACCCACCCTGTTCACTCGGCCATTCAAAGTATTTTCCTTCTTTACTGCCTCTCTAATGAAAGGTTTAAAAAGATGAAACCTTTGAATGAAAGGGGTTTGTGAGGTTTGGGCAGTGATTATTCCATCTTTTCTCCTTCCTTTTGAAGGGAAGTTTTAGAAAGAAACCCCCATTTCAGAAACACTGCATAGGAAAGGAGAACAGACCCAAAATATGAAATGGGGAGGACTTTAGTGTTTCTTTTGTGTACGGCCTTATCCCTGTGTGACTGGGTCTAGGTGATCCTACTGTGGCAAGGGCATTGGACTACATGATGTTTCGAGGTCCCTTCCAATCCCTAATGTTCTGTGATACCTCTGTTTAGTAGAAAATGAGATGAACACCCATCAGGGGACTGATGAGAACAGCTCAGTTGCACTTTTCCCTCTGGTGCTGGGGTTTGCTCTCAGCTTTGCTGAGGGTTGAATCCAGGCACAGCACAAGCTTTGATCCCTGATGCCACAGTCTGGCAAATACGAACAAACACCTGCTGTCCCACACCGTACTCGTAGCTGCCTTTGGGCCCTGCCCACACAGGAGCGTTGTCAATGGTACTGCCTTGGTGAAGCAGAGCTCTTCTGAAACAGAAGATGCAAAAAGAAAGGTAAGGACATAAAGAGCACATAGGAAAGTAAAGAAGATGGCCCCATTCCTCACATTTTCTCAGCTCCTTTAACTCTCTCTGCTAAGGGACCACTATAAGATCATGAGCTCCACTGGTACTGTGGCAGAGATGAGGGTCTAATCCCTTGTTCTCAAAAGCCTCTTAGTTGAGAACCCCAAAGCTGGGCAGGGTAGGACAGCATGCTCCTCTCGTTTTCTTCAGATTACGTTTAACTATCAACCTACTTGAGTTATTCTACCCTGTTCTCATTTAATTACCCCATGGGTTTACAGTACTCTGGTGGCTACCAATGGTTCTTGGGCAAATGGAAGGCAAACCAGGTGGTACTGTGAGAACAGGCTACCTGGAGGATACCGGGACCACTGTCTGAGTTGATAGGAACTACACCACGGCAGTAAATTCTTCCTACAGGGAGAATTTACCTTTCCAATTTAACATCCTTCTTTCTGTAGACCCCACAATACAAACCAGAAATACAGACACAAAACCATAGAGACAGGTCAATCAGCAAGGGGCTGGTCCCATTTGAAGTGATTGTAAACAGACTCTAGCAGGACCCTCTGCACCCAGCAGCTTACAGGACTGTGAGATTAGTCATGATAACATATCTTTAAAATCAAATTAAAATGACATTGGCCCAACCCACTACCCGCTCTCTCCCTGGAGGGTCATCCCAGCAACAGCAGCAGTTAAAAAGGAGGCTACAGGCTCATTAATAAATACAGACTTAAAACTTGATGTTGGGACAATTCTGTCAGTTCTCTTTCTGTAAGAACCCTTTTTTCCCCCCTAGACTGTTGAACTGGACCTGACATTCCGATGCTGAAATGTAATTACTCATTTGAGCAATTAAAACTATTAAAGTTGTCTTGAAAATCTAGTGGTTTGCAATAACATTTTGAGAAGAGCTTCTATCCTACTAGTTTTAAGTCAGTCAAGTGGGTTTCCTCAGACATTTCCAACTTATTAGCTCTGGGGCCACACATTGTGCCATTTTGGGCATCATAGATAGGAGATACCTCACAGAATCCCCTAAACTGCACCTGCCCTCTATCCTGTCCCATAAGTCAGTCCTCCCTTTTGCTCCTGAAGTTAAGGGAGACCTAGTAGACAAGTGTCGCGTTTGTCGATCAATGGGTGCTCTTCCACTGCCATCTTCTGGCCATGGTTTGAGCATGAGAGTAATAAAAGAATTAAATTGTATTAAAAATATCACTAACAAAAGACTTAACTGCCCTTTAATTTCTGCCAGCATCCCCCACCCCAGCCCCACCTCCTGCCCTCAACCTCTCCTGGTGGTCAGAACTGAAAATGTGGTGATATTTATAGACCTCTACTTTTCAGCAGTCTGAGGCTTTAGTTAGAATGTGAAGCTCACAGCACCCAGCTCTGAGCAAACTATGCAAAAGGCATTTTCAGCTCTACACAGCTCTAGGCTGTCTGAGATGCTACAAACGCACAGTGATGCTAAGCCAGAAGTGAGGGAAAGGGTTAGATCTACCTGTGCCTGGCTGTTTCATGTCCAAGCAGAGCAGGAATAGTTTTATTCCAAAGTAAAAGACCTATTGATAAACCTATGCAACATTTCCTAGGTTTCAAAGCTTTAGGATGGTGCATGCATTTTAGCATCTTCTTAATTTGTGTGTTCCTGTAGTTGCCTGCCTCAGGTGCTTGTCTAGAGTAATGGAATTGTTTAAGCTAGAGAAGGCCTTGAAGTTCGAGTCCAACCATCAACCCAGCTGTCCCAAGCCCACTGCTGAATTGTGTCCCTAAGCTCCAGATCTACATGACTTTGAAACACATCCAGGGATGGTCATTCAACCCCCTCCCTGGGCAGCCTGTTCCAAGCCCTGATGACCCTTTTAATAAATAAGCTTTTCCTAGTGTCCAAACCAAACCTGTCCTGACACAGCTTGAGGCCATTTCCTCTTGTGCTATCGCTTGTTGCTTGGGAAAGTAGACCAATCTCCACCTCTCTACAACCTCCTTTCAGGTAGTTGTAGACAGCAATCAAAGCTACTCCTACACTCAGCCTCCTCTGCAGACTAAACAGCCCCAGTTATTTAGATGGAACCAGTCAGGTTCCATCTTGAAAAGGAAGATGGAACTTCCATTCCAACTTGAAAATGAAGATATTCTTGTTCAGGCTTTCTCTCTAAGCAAGAAGACTACAGCTGTGCTGGACCATCGCACATCCCTGTGCTGTACTTACATGAGCCGCCGTCGAGTGATAAATCTGACCCGTGTTCTCCTTTTGCAGAGCTCTGTGTGTTCATCTGCTGGGAAGTAGCCTGAGCAATCAGTCTCCTTCTGTAAGTCAGCTATGGACAAAATTGCTCCCGTGGTGCTGTAGTAAATGAACCCAGTGCTTGCCAGCCGGCTTACAAAAGGGAGTGAGAGCTGAGCTGGTATCCCCACGTCTCTGTGGAGCTGGTGTGCACCAGCAAGTGTGACAAACAGTGCTAGGTCCCACTCTTCCTTGAGCTTGCTAGACATTAAAGACAAGACTTTCCTTCACAGAATCACAGTACATTAGGGATTGGAAGGGACCTTGAAAGATCATCCAGTCCAATCCCCCTGCCACAGCAGGATCACCTAGACCAAGTCACACAGGAACATACCCATGCAAGTTTTAAATGTCTCCAGACATAACTTTTCTCCAAGCCTCCCTCCATTTGGACCAGAACTGAAGCAGATAGGTGATCTCCTGAGCTAAGAAACCCCAGTCTTACTCCGACTGGGAAATCTCTGTGTGCACATGACTGTGAACCGGGTTTGGTTTTGAGAAACAGCTGGATTTGTTTCATGAGCTCAGCGAAGGAGATGGGTAACTGTTCAGTTCTGAGCAGAATTTCCTGCTACAGACCGGCAGAGCGCTCATCTGCGTCCGTGAGCAGGGGTGAGTGTTGGACACAGAAGGGACAAATTATCAGCCACGAACTGCCTGTCACCAGCAGGTGTCAGTGGAAGCTACAGAATGGAGCAGCTCCACCAAGGCCAGGCTTTACTCCCTTCTCACTCCTTCCCCGTGCTCCCTGGTCGGGGGACCGAGCAGGTGCTCCACTCCACAGAGACATGCTGTTGTAAGCCAGGTTACTTTGTTCAGTTTTCCTTGCTGGAAGGAGAGCTCAAAACTTTGCCAAGTGGAATGCTGTGACTGTCAGAAGGGGCTGGTGATGAAGCAGATGCTAAATGGTTTATTGAAGACTCAGCAAAGGGATCTGAAAAGTTTGCAATACTGACCCAACTCACTAATGTATCTACAGAGAGTTAAAGGTACTCAACTGGAGTAAAGTTTACTCACTGGAGTAGTGCTTTACTATGTACAGCATAAACACGTGAAGGGGCAGAGATAAAGTTCTCTCAGCAGCTTCAGTCCTGACATTTCCTAACATTTGAGTGCATTAGGTGTAACCGATGGAACCTTTAGAGAATCTAGAGAAATGCCTATCTGATGTCTACCTGATGTCCTGCACCTGAAAGGCAGGGGGTTACCACTTCCCCTGGATTCAGCCTGTAGTTCCCAACAGGTGATAGGTGAGCACGAGCACTAATGCTGCTTACTGCTCATGTCACACCTTTCTCCCTGCCAGCCTCTTGGTGCCTACAGGTAACACTGGGTGGTCCCAGAGACACAGTTTGAGCCAGCAAGGAGCTGGGGCCAGGGCACACTTGGCTGTGGCTTGTGCTTTGCTACACAACCTGGTGACTGGCTGGTACAAAAACACCCCTGGAACACAGGGGTCCATGTGTGATGGCTTCCTGACAAGCTACTAAGAACACAACTGCACAAATAGACATTTTAAAATAAGGACAGAATTAAGTTGAATAAAGATGGGTGAAGGTCAGAGTGGTCTTCCCTAGCAGCAAAACATAACAGAGGTTTAAGAAGTCACTACTGTATAGTGTCAGTTCTCCACTACCAAGAAAGCATGCACAAGACAAGAACACTTAACTGGTCATCTTTGATCGTATCTACAGCAACCACCCATTGCATGGTGCAGGGCTAGAGCTTCATGTTCATGAGCTCTGGTGTACCTGGAGGCAGCGATTCTGAAAGATCTGTGGCTCAGCTTGTCGATATTAGTGAAATACCCAGCTTTGAGGCACCAGATTAAGTTTGCACTGGATTCCAGCAGAGACTGGGCTTCCAAATACTTTTTGAAAAAGACTGTTTGAAAACTGGTGCCTGAACTCTGTAACATTGCTGGACATATTTATCGCTACACACTACACAGATCTAATACTCTGGGTCACTGCGTCCAGCCAGTGCACATTGCTAGAAAGCATTAACCAACAGTTCTAATTAGTCAGCTAATCACTTATTTTTTCCCAAAAAAGTAATCAAATGCTCATTTGAGGAAGAAGAGATAAGGAAATATCGCTGTCTTTAGGCAAAGGGCAAAAAACCAGCTTTATGTTCTCTAATTTCCACGCTGAGACCTTCCACTGTGTTTTTAAAGGATTTATTAGGAGATTCTTCACTATTATCCTGAAGAGTTCCCCTGACTTTGGGAGAAGTGCCTAAAATGTCTCATCTGCTCTGGCAGGGGGATTGGACTAAGATCATCTTTCAAGGTCCTTTTCAATCCCTAACGATTCTACGATTCTATGATTTCTACGAGACAATTCATATAGCAGGCAGTGTGTAACACAAACATGTTAAATTTTAAAGCACTGCTGTGTTTTATTTCCCCAGAAGGTTTTTATTGAAAGAATTTCCTACCCCAAATCACCTGAAGACCATGATGCCTAAGCGGCACTTCACAGGAACATTTCAACTTTGCTGAGTATTAGCAAGGGGTGCAGCCACCCGTCTCGTGTGACTAAAGCATCTCATGTGATGTTTTATTAAGAAGTTCATCAACATACATTTGCAAAGCTTTTCATGATCCTCTATCAATTAGCCCATTTACCTATTCAGAAAAGCAAATCTATTAAACACACGCCCATTAACAGAGTAACGACACTAAAAGACTTTGAAGACACTTGGACTAATACACAAAATCATCTTCTATTAGCATCAAGTATTGCAAAATAAATTGAAAAACCCCTCCTTATTCTTCATGTCCATTAACTTCATTTACAATTCTCTAGCAAGAGATTCTCATGTTCATTTATTCCTAGATCTATAATTAAAAGCTCTGTCATAAATTCCCAGCATCTTCATTTCTATTGTATTTTATTCATTATGTTGCATCAGGATTCAGAGGGAGAAGTTATGGATGATTCTTGATGTATTATGCAAGCTTTCTCTTGAAGTAGATCCAATGAGGGTTATAAAATCTGTCTTTAAGAAAGATTCAATAAACTATACGAGGAAATCATTTGGGGCTGACCGTAAATAAGAACCATCCTTATTCTCACGCAGGAAATTACTGACATCTATTGCTGTCACCACTTTCCACAAAACTAAGGAGCCGGTCTGTGGTGTTTTGCCTCTGTAAATCCAGCTGCTAAAAATGGCCATGCGCCACTTCCAAGGTACTTAGGGATTTCTAAGTGGCTGCTGTCCAGTGTTTTAGGTGACAAATGCAGAGGCAGCAGCTCTGCTAACCAAGGGTCAGTCAACAACAGGCTGCTCCCCTCTCCAGAAAGGTTTCATGTGAAAGCTCCTAAACCTGCAAACACCGGATTGTCTCTTGAGGGCTTCCTTATCTGAACTAAGGCACTCAGATACCTCCACAGTACCAACATGTTGGGAAGCCTCAGAACCTGAAAGCATGACAACATTCTATACAGGAGAGCTTTGCTGACACCCCCAAGCAGGGAAGCAGTTTTGTAACAGCAGCAGTATGAATCACTTCCTAAAGGCAATATGGGTTTGAGGAAAGCTTTTCCCAGCACTGTACTTACAAATCTTTCTCTGCCCCATGGGGTGGGAAAGGATGTGACTCACCCAGGGAGGAACTTTGCAGGTGTGTTGTGCACCCAGCTAAGAAGGGCACTGCAGCAGCCAGCACCAAACAAGTATGTTATACAAGACACCAGAGGCAGCGACCTGCATTGATCTGCTTATCATAGAATCACAGGATCATTCAGATTGGGAAAGACCCTTGAGATCATCAAGTCCAACCAATAACCCAACACTACCAAGTTCACCACTAAGCCATAGTGCTAAGCATCACATGCAAACGATCTTTAGACACCTCCAGGGACAGTGACTCAACTCTCTCCCAAGGCCTCACTACTATTTCTGTAAAGGTTTTTTTTTCCTCATATCCAGCCTAACCCACCCCTGGTGCAGTTTGAGGTCCTTCCCTCTTGTTCTATCACTAATAACCTGTGAGAAGAGACCAGCACCTACCTCCTTGCAACGTCCATCAAAACTTTCACATGCCCAAGAGGCACAAAACACACAGTTCAGGAAGGGAAGGCAGTGAGAAACCAAACAGGACACTCTGTAGGTGGGAGGGGAGAGATAGATCCCAGGAGCTCCCCAGGCTGCAGCACGGGCTGTGATAGCAGGCAGCTGGATCTGATATATGTGTGATGGGGTTTGCTCCAGCAGTTCCCAATTTGTGACCTCATCTAGCCACTTGGATTCTTTGCTAGTTACTGTGTTGGCCACCTGACACAGCCCTGACCTGATGCTGTGGTTTGAGTCTGCTCCACTGGCAACAAAACACCACACAGCCATTGGCTCAGTCCAGGTCTCAAAGGGCTGTGAGGGCTCAGCTTGCCATCTCACCACGAGCCAAAGGGGAATGGCTGTCCCCGTGTGCCTCCCCAACTCCTTGCTCACTGACCTGTTTGTCCACATGGTTGTTTTTCTCCTGTCTCAGTCCTCTCCAAAACAAAAAGACAGCAAGTGTGGAGTCTTGCATCTGGGCAAGAACAACCTCAGGTACCAGTGTAGGTTGGGAACTGACCTGTTAGAGAGCAGTGTAGGAGGAAGAGACCTGGGACAGCAGGATGACCATGAGCCAGCAATGGGCTCTTGTGGCCAAGGAGGCCAATGGCATCCAGGGGTGGATCAGAAGGGGGGTTGTTGGTAGATTGAGAGAGGTTCTCCTCCCACTCTACTCTGCCCTGGTGAGACCACATCTGGAGTGTTGTGTCCAGTTCTGGGCTCCTCAGTTCAAGAAGGACACAGATCTGCTGGAGAGAGTCCAGCACAGAGCCACAAAGATGATGAAGGGAGTGGAACATCTCCCTAATGAGGAAAGGCTGAGGGAGCTGGGAAAAAAGAAAACTGAGTAGTCACCTCATTAATGTTTATAAATATGCAAAGGGTGGGTGTCAGGAGGACGGAGCCAGGCTCTGCTCAGTAGCATCCAATAATAGGAAAAGGGGCAAGGGATGTCAGCTGGAACACAGGAGGTTCCACATCAGTATAAGAAGGAACTTCACGGTGAGGGTGACAGAGCACTGGAAGGGGCTGCCCAGGGTGGTTGTGGAGTCTCCTTCTCTGGAGACGTTTAAACTCGCCTGGATATGTTCCTGTGTGACTTGATCTAGGTGATCCTGCTGTGGCAGGGGGATTGGAGAAGATGATCTTTCAAGGTCCCTTCCAATCCCTAGTGTTCTGTGACTCTGTGGGCTCTCAAAAACAGAGGAGTTGCCCACCAGGGTTTCTCCTCTTAAATATGTTATCTCAGAGGCACTGACTGGCTCAGCCAGAGGCAGATCCAACGTGGAGCCACAGGAGACTTCTCAAAGCTTCTTACAGGAGACACATCAGAACTCCTGCTCCTCCACTACCAAAACCCCAGCAGACACAAACCCAATACACAATGGGAACCACTCCAGAGCTGCTCAAACCAAAAGCTGCAAGCTGGCATCCCAGCAGTGGAGAGGGAAAATAGACGCAGGAAAAATCCCAGCTGCTGGGGGCAGTTTATGCTGAGGTTGTACCACTTTGGGTTACGAGTGTCACATCACAAAGTGATCTACTGCTCTCGTTTTCTAGCACTCAGCTGTGCTTCCATCTACCTTGGTGAGAGAATCAAACCATCCTGTGAGAAACAAAACTTAGCATGGCACCATGGTTATCCTGTGTGCTTAGGGAAAACTACTTCTTTTTATTTTTCACACACACGAGGCCGATTATCTGCAGATACTTGATGTGTTCATGATTTCAATCAGCGTTTCGTTCATTCATTGCCTCTCAGTTTATTGATTCGTAAGCCCTTTAGAATGGTGTGATTAGTGCTAGCATCTTCTTCTCAGTGGGGGTAAAACGGTATTTCATTATTAATGTGTTAGAAGCTATTTCAACTGACAGTTTGTTTTGAACCTGGACAAGAGAAGTGACATTTAGATTTTGACGCGGAAGATTGGCACAGAAATTACTCTGAAACACAATTACTGCAAAGACAAACACAGAGGAAGGCAGACAATCCAGCTAGAGTTTCTAGGGGCTCCTCTGCTGTCAGTAACTAACTGACTGCTCTTTTCTCCGCTCAGAGTAACAAGGCACAGAATTACAAAACATTAGGGATTGGAAGGGACCTCAAAAGGTCATCCAGTCCCATCCCCCTGCCACAGCAGGATCACCTAGATCCAGTCGTGCAGGAACATATCCAGGCGGGTTTTAAACATCTCCAGAAAAGGAGACTACACAACCACCCTGGGCAGCCCCTTCCAGTGCTCTGTGACCCTCACTGGGAAGAAGTTCCTTCTGATATTTATATGGAACCTCTTACGTTCAGCTTACACCATTGCCCCTTGCCCTATCACCAGATGACATTGAGGAGAGCCTGGCTCCATCCTCCTGACATCCACCTCTCACATATTTAGACATTAATGAACTCATGGTAGTCCCTGCGGGCAGCTATAGTAGACACAGGATCATGATTTTTATGCCCTGCACCATGTCTGTGCACCTCCTGCAACTACTCTAGGCATTTTGTAAGTGCCCAGAGCTCAGCTTGGGATTTTTCAGGACCTGGGCTGACATCATGTAAACTCCGGGGTGCCTGTCACTCTAAGCTCTTCCCATTTTTTTCAAGTTAAACATTTATCTTACATTACAAAGATGTCCCTTCTTGGTGTTGGTTCTCCCATATGATAAGGGGACTCAAAAAACAGACTGAGTTGCTAGTCTTGAAAAATAGATTGTAGGTGGGTTTTTTCCCCCAAGGATCTTTATTTTAGTGGCTGGTCCTCCATTACTGAGGTCTAAAGGACGTTTTCCTTTGGTGTGAGCAGAGGCAGAGGCCAGGACTGTGCTGAAGTGCTGGGAGTTTCCATCTTGACACTAGAACTCATAATACAGGGACACTCTGCAGTTTCATATGGAAATCAAGTAAAACCTATTAGGCACCTGTAAGAAATACAGAGACCCAGAGAGCAGCAATGAGTCAACTGATTACATGAAAAAAGTTGCCAAACATGACTTTATTTCATAGACTCATAGAACAGTTTTAGATGGAATGGACCTCAGAGATCACTTAGTTCCAATCCCCTGCCATGGACAGGGACACCACTCATCAGAATGTCTTCTCTGCAGTAGAATGAGACAGAATGGACCAGCAAAGAGCCACAAAGATGATGAAGGGAGTGGAGCATCTCTCTGATGAGGAAAACCTGAGGGAGCTGGGTCTCTTCAGCTTGGAGAAAAAGAGACTGAAGGGTGACCTCATTAATGTTGATGAATATGTGAAGGGTGGGTGTCAGGAGGATGGAGCCAGGTTGTGCTCAGTGGTGTGTAATGACAGGACAAGGGTCAGTGGGTATGAGCTGGAACATAGGAGGTTCCGTACGAATATGAGAAGGAACTTCTTCACGGTGAGGGTGGCAGAGAGCTGGAAGGGGCTGCCCAGGGTGGGTTGTGGAGTCTCCTCTGGAAACATTTAAAACTCACCTGGATATATTCCTGTTCAACTCAATCTAGGTGATCTTGCTGTGGCACGGGGATTGGACTGATCCAGATGATCTTTTGAGGTCCCTTCCAATCCTTAATGTTCTGTGGTTCTGTGAAAATATGAAAATACAAATCTGACAGCATAGTGTTTTTATGTGTGTTGGGTCACTTCTCAGAGGCACTCAGAATCTATTCAATGTAATTTTTAATACCGAATATACGTTTCAAGTAGATTATATAAATAAAAAGCAGGAACTCAAATTTCTTTTACTTAAACGCACAGGCTGTTGATTGTGTAAGACTGAGAGCCCTAAACTAAGCCAGCGAGCACGCGTTTCAGCTTGAACTTACTTGAAACAGCAGGGTTATTAATTGGTGAGGGTGAAACTCTAGCCTCACTGAAGTCAACTGGAGCGCTGCCTCCCATTCCAGAGGGACTGAGATTTCAGATTTCTGCATGGTGCGGTGCTGCTCTGCCCCTTTCTGAGCTGCTCCATTCTGGTGGCCAATCTCATTACGTTGCACTCTTTAATTTCCCTTTCTAATAAATAAAGCAAAATGTGCATCCATTATCCATACCCACCCCTTCATAATAAAGGAAACAACAAAAAGCAATCATTAAAAGTAAATATCCAATTTTATCTGAATAACAAAAAGAAGGTGGCTCAATGACTAGAAAAATATGGGTATATTTGAGACTAGAATTATTCAGCTCCAGATGAAGAAGAGTTGAAGGAAGCAGTATGCAATTAGATACAATTATGAAAGATATACAGGAAATTAGAGCTGTTCGTAGATATTTTTCCAATTAACATTTGTCTGTCACTGGAAGAAAACCTTTAACTGGAAATAACCACCAGAATTATGCCTTGTCAAGCAAAATGCTGATTGCTTCGTTATTGGAGAGGGAAACAAAAAAACCCAGCTCCCTAAAGAGGTTTTGGAGGGTGAAAGATTCAAAGACTGAAAAGTGTTTCTTGTTTCAATGAGCAAAATAAAAAGTTCCATGAATAAGTTCCTGGATGAAATAGTAGAACTTGTCTCTATCCTAATGATGACATCTGTTTGCAATAACACTCCATGCCAGTAAGCGATGTTATTTTAACCAGTCTATTGGCGTGGTGATGAAAGTGACAGTAAAATGTTGATATGGGAGCTAATTTCTGTGTTTGGCCCTGAGATCCATCTCCACAGACGCAGAGCGAATGCAGAATCTATCTTTGGCAACACCATAGCAATCCAGATTTAATTCTGACACTTCTCTGCCTTCCTGAAATCCACGGAAGGCATCTGTCTGTGTTTTCTGAGGAAGCTTATGAGGTGCCATTGAAATAATTAGCATCAGCAGTGAATATGGAGATAGAAATATGACAAGAAGGTGCGTGCGAGGGGAAAGGGGCCAAAACCTTGGGTTACGAAGAAAGAACTCATGGCAGCCCTTCAACATACAATGTGCTTACTGAAAGCTGGGAATAAGATGTCATTCTGAACGTGTTTCTGTGAACTCTTCACTTTGTTTATGCTGCTACGTTGTTCCATAATTTATCCGGAATTATGCACATGCACGGCTTGCGAGGAACGAGAGGATGGCTCTGCCTAGATCCCAGGGGCGTCCTTGCTGAAGGCGCCTGGTCACTGCTGTGTGTGTTCTTCAGAAGAATAACTGACTTAAGTGCTTGTGATTTATCAGCTGATTCAGTGCTAGTCAGGGTGGCCACGGAATCCCTGTTTTTGTGGAAGCTAGAAATGTTTATTGATGCAAAAATAGTTCTGCAGACTTTGCTCGCAGCCATTCAACTCAATGTGCCACTGTCTCATTGTCTTCCACCACAAGCTGAGTTTGTAGTTTCTCACACTGGTCTAAAGCTGCAGACTCCCTCAAAAAAAATAATTAGACAATAATAGCGCTCCTCATCTGTTGAGACGGTTGCGTGTTGGTGTCCTGTAGCCGCCACGGCTGCGCTCCTGCGCAGGGCAGCTCTCAGCACACATGATGAGGCCGTGAGCCATGGCACACGCCGGTGCAGGCAGAACCCTGCGTGTTCAGGCGCATCTGGCGTGGGATCCTGCTGCCAGACACTCTGGCCAGGGCTGTCTTGCAGCCTGCCCACGCGGCAGCCATGTGGCTGGGAGGCAGGCAAGCGGTGGAGCAAACTGGCTTATGGCTGTTGCCTTTTGGAGACGACTTTTTCCAAGCGTCCTAAACATGGGCCTTAATCATCAGCACTTCTGAAGCACTCATCGTTCTTGTATCCAGGCAAGGAGCCTTGTTATTACCCTTTGCGAGATACCACATTCCCTCATTTCCTATGGAAGGGGGCTTGCCAGCAGTATCAATTCCGGCACTGCTCTGTTTGTTTCAGATTAAAAATGTCCCCAGGGAAGATCCGCACTGCCTTCAGCAGGGTCTCAACACACTCATGGAAATAAACTCTTGCACTGGGCCACTGCTGGTTACCATCAGGGAATCCACTGGTACTCACCTTGACTGGCTGCATTGCTTTGCCTTTGCCAGGAGGAGAAATCACTCTGTGCCTTAACTGAGAAACCTTCCCTCAGCCTTCGTGTTGCTAAAGTGGTGGGAGAAGAGGTTCTTCACTGCCCTTCACCGACAGTGTGTGGGGGTGGATTGCTGTGACTCTGCTCCTTGGTGTGGTGGCTGGCCCTGGGTGGTACGAGTCCGACTGGCTCAGCTCCAGCCAGATGCTGGAAGAGATGCTTGGAACAACGGGAAATGTAAAACACTGTCTGCCAGGCCTTCCCTGCGTGTCTGCCCACACTCTGACCCGCTCTGAGCTGCAGCTCCCAGCATGGGGATGTAGGAGGAGCTGAAAGCCACGTTTCCAGCAAGGTTTAAATTTGCCTCCTGTATTTCAGAGGGTTCTGAGGGACACCTACCGTAACAACATGTGCTCCTCAGAGGGATCCACCAGCACTGCACGCCATGGCTGTTCGTACAGGGGGACCAAGAGATGTGGCAGTCCAGCCCATGTATGAAAAGGCCAGTTCCTGAGGGTGAGGAAAGAACCGTATAGATGCGATATCACAAGTTATATAATATCATGGCCAAATCTTTGCAGCTGGATATCATCAAATCAAAATTAGAAACTCATTGGAAGCAAAGGACAGTCTTTGCACAGATTGCCTATAAATCTACAATAACTAGTTCTCCCTGGGCGTAACATCAAAAACATTTTTTAGTGTCTCATTAGTAAGAAAATTTATTGCTCAACTATTGAACTGTGTCGATTTTTGAAAACATCGTGTGAATAATTCCAGCAAGCATGTGTTTGATTTGTATTCGTTCTGTGCCGCTGGATAGCAAAAGTGGCTTTCCCCCAATGATGAAATGACACTAATCATGGAATTAAAAGGTGAAGCATGTCTTCAGTCTCAGGACAAGGTGAATTTTTATAAATATGCTAATGCCTGCCCTTTCCCATAAGTCAAACTAATGTTAAGGAGTTCATACCCCAGCTGAGCCTAAAGAAATAACAAATGGAAGGCCCAATTACAGTTCTGTAGAGGGAAAACGAGCTCCTCCCAGCCCTTATTATTTTTCCTTTGTGCTGCAGTGTGTTTCCCAGCTGTGTCTGTTGGCCAGTTTTGTGGCTCAAATAGCCTGAAAACAGAAAAAAAAACCCTAAACGATTGAGAAACAAGGGAGGAGTTTAAATCAAGCTCAGTGTTGTCTGCAGAAGATGGATGGAAAGAGTTTACAGGAACCTGTTATGTCGTGTGATTTATTGGCAGTGATGTGCGTGCATGCGTTGGGTTGACACTGCTAAGGGCAGGCAGAGAGCTCTTTGCTCATGTTTGAGCAACAGGGAGATGCTCCAGGGAGATTCCTGAACCCAAGTGTGCAAATGTTGTTGAAACCCATTAGACAGGTGGTCTTGCATCCAGGCATCTCCTCAGCAAATGAGTGGGCAGTCAAGTTGTGCAATTAAACACCCCTGCCTCTGGAAAGGACCAGTTGATGGGTTTCATCACACTATTAGAAGGGTCCCTGTAGTGCCCCTGCTGTAGCCCTGCACTCTCTCTCCTTATACAACATCCTTCATAAATGCAATCTGACAGCCAGCTCCTATCGTGAGGGATTTACACGGCAGGAAAAAGAAAAAGAAAAGAAGAAACTGAGTCAGGGGGCCCAAGTGGTCTGATCAAGGTTGCTCATACCTCAGTGGAAGAGTCAGAAACAAACTGAGGCTGAGGAACCATAACCTGATGTCCATCAGACTGTGGAAGATACAAATAAATTCACAGCTGTCCCTGCAAAATGACTTTTCTATTGTTTTATGTATTGAATCTATTCAGTACATAACATATGAATAATTGCATCTATTATTTTGCTGTTCTGGAAAACCCTGCATCTCAGTAGCACTGGTAGTATGTAATTCCTTCTCATGAAACAGTTTTTGCGTTGTTCAGCCAGGGAATTGTGGAAACCATCAAAATATAGGAATTATTATGGTAAAGCTCTATTCAAATCTGCTAGGTGAGCAGCTACTTCCAAACCCTGCCCTGGACTAGCATCAGCTGGAAGCTAAGTAAGGACCAGTGGGGCAAGCTGGCCCCTTCCTGAGGAGGTGTTAGAGGCCAGTGGTGTGGCGGCCACGGCTCTGCTGCTGACACACCACGTTCCGACTGGCAGAAGGTCTGCAGTGTGGACGGGCTTCCTTCCACTTTCAGGTGTTATCACCTTACACCTCAGACTGTTGTTTTCAATGAGGGGTGCCCTCCCTATCCTGGGGGCTGCTGGGGGTTCCTCCTGGAGGAGGTGATCTCTGCTCCCCAGAGCACCCCTCTGGCTTGTCTACAAAGGCCTGGGAGCTGAGCTCCAGAGGACACCAGCAGTGCTCCCCGTTGTCTTCCAGCTGTGCTGGGAAATCTTTCCTGAACATTCGTTAAGAAACGAGAAAACACAGGCACAGCTCTAGCCTTCAGTAAAGTGAAGCTGAGCTTCCCTCACCCCGTGACCCCACTCTCCCACACCAGGCCCCTTGAGCCCAGCTTTATGGGTGAGAAGGATCAAAGGGCTCCAAGTGCTCCCATATGGCAAGTGGCCCTGTACATTGTGTATAATTACACACAAGCAAGCACCCCCACATCCATGTTCGGTCTCTATTAAAGATCGCTGGGTGACAGCCAGCACCATTTTCCCAAGGCAAGAACATCTCCAGACGTCGCAGCAGTGGTGTCACACTCACACGCACATCCCAACAGCTGTGGGGCCAGGGCACTCACCTAGCTATAGCACGTGGTCCCCTCCACTGACCTCCATCTGTCCTGCAGAGCTGGGTCACCTCTAGTGCTAGTGGGTAGTGAAGACCTTCCTTTGGACACCAGTTGGGAGAGGAGCTATCTCCAGCCACAGGGTGGCATCTGATGGATGCAATCGTGGGAAGTTAGTGCTGCTCAGGTGAATTCGATGCTGGCCTTAAAAAATAGATTTTCACTTTGTTAATGTAACTCTACAAAGTGCTGACTGATTTTTTTAAGATCATACAGAAACGGGAAGAAAATTAGCCCCTCAGTCATTTATTTGAGGCTCTTATGGTCCTCTTTTAAGGAAGATACCTATGCAATGGGTGGACAGGTGTATGTGGCAGTCTCCTGCCTCTTGGGAGTTGGTGCAGCTCTGGTTGTAGCCAAATCATCATCCACGGCTGAAGTCCCACACCACAAGAAAGAGCAGATTTGTTTTGAAGACTGAACTCACACTCTGAAACACAGTCCTGTCTCATCAGCTGGGAAGCAGCCCTGCAGCATGTCAGCAGAAATCACCCTCTGTTAGCCCACCTTTAGGAAAAAGACTACAAAGTCCAGCCAGGTTACCTGGGGTTAACTGGATTGTTAACTGCTTCCCAGGACATCACTTACCAAACATAAGAAGAAAGCTTATTTCAGCAGAGTCATCTTACCTGGGCAGGTCTGTCCTGTCACAGAAGGACGCTGCTTGTCCTCTGACAACCTGCTGAGTTGTCATCCTTGATCATCCTTCTGGGCTGGAAATGGAAGGAGATCCATGATTAAAGGTGTCAGTACTCTGCTCAGCTCACCTTCAATTTCAGGCAGAGCTTTGTGGCTGTCACTGCTGGACATGTTTCTGGCTAACATGAACCATTGCAGATGTGGCACTGCAGAATCTTAGGTCAAACTCCTTTCTGACATGAAGCTCAGAGGTTGACACCAGGATTCACGTGGATGCCCAGACAGAAGTCACAACCTGCTTTTCATAAACACAACCATTATGAAACTCGTGTATTGTGTTTTTTTAACTAAACAAACACCCTTCTCCTATCCTTTTCAGCTGTTGTCATCTTCTGCAGAAGGTGGAGGAGGTCTTTCTGGGCATTTTTCTTGAACAAAATGTTTTCAGTCAGAAAGGAAACCCAGTGTGGCACCCAGGCTTTTAATTAGCAACATTCTTGAGGTCCTCAAAGGAGGACCCCAGGCTGTGACTAACTCAAGGATTGGGCTGCTCACGCAAGCTGTGAGGGCTTGCTTCAGCTGACCTTGATTCTCTGCAGGACAGGCAGTAAAGGACATTGTCCTTCTTTGATTCCCATTGTCTTCTTGCTCTGGTTGGGAGTGACAATGCTGAGTGGCCAAGGTGGTTCCTGGTTGTGTCCCAGCAGTGTTTTTCTCAAGCGATTGGTTTGGGAAGAAGAAGTCCTGCCCTGTTGTGCTTTTTCAGGCACTGGTGGGTTAGGTCACCTGCTGAGTCAGAGAGGTTACCTTTAGGGGTTTTCCCCCCCAGCTCTAGACTTGTGATAGCCTGGGGAAACAAACAGCTTTTATAGAGGAACCATTTAAACACAACCATGGGCACACCCACCTTCCTCTGTTCAGTAGCCCAAGGGCAGACTTAATTAAAAGTTCCTTCAAAATATACTCCCTACTGCTCTGAGCCTGTGCTTCAAAAACTCTGGTGCTGTGCCAAAGTGTGAGCAGGCATCTGTTAAAGTGGCAGGTACAGAAGAGACTGTTGTATTCCTTGTGTTTCCTTCTTCTCTCATTCCTCTGTGCTAAAGTCCTACCATCTAGACATTATTGAGAATACAGGATAACAACCTATTTTCTTTCCTACCCTGCCCATGTAAGGAACAGATCATGGCTCATCATTTGGCTTTGGAAGCAGCTTCCTTGCGCAGGGATTCCCATTCCTTGTAGAGCTTCAGCCTTGAAGTATAGGAATTGTTCTCCTGGTGACACCAGCAGCTTGGTGACACCATGTCTGTGCTGGGAAGGCTGCCACACTGCCTGTGCAAGGACCATCGGGTCAGTGTATCTTAATATCTACCAGATATTGGTTGAGATAATCAAAGTCTCCTTCTCACTGAGATACTTTGACTTTTCCAAGTCAACCTATGCACATTGGCCTTTCTGCTCCCAGGTGCCACTGACTGGCCTCAGCCACTGACTCTGCTGGCCTCTGTGGTGGCCAGCAACAAGAACCTAAGCTGAGTTGAAAGACAATGATTTCAGAGAGAAAGGTTGGAATCATCACAGCCGTCGTCAGAAAGCTCATGACCATGAAGATATAACGTCACGGGAGGTAAACATCCTCCCCTGAAGAAGAGGGAGAAGGAGCATGAGTTGGAGCACATTAAGCTAATCTAACAGCCTGGCATGGACTAGGTTCCCATTTTCACAGTAAGTGGGAGCCTTATTCTGTCAGTGCGCAGAGGATTTTATTTCTAGAGATTTAAAACCACAGGTTCTGGAGTGCTCTATAATTACATGGGTTTACACTTGCAGGGACAAAGGCTGAGTAAATATTTTATTAGGCAGTTTTTTATCTTATTGAAACTGAATGCACATGTGATAATTTGCCTGGTGAATGGGGGAAGGATAGTGAAATAAATAAGATAGTTTACACAGAGCCTCATCTGTGGGCTGCATGCAGAATCAGAACCGCATGCTGTGCTACTCCCAGTGCAGAAACAGTGAGTGACACTCACACCAACACAAGAGCCCCAGTGCTGGTGGGCCATTGCTGGGGTTGGAAGGTGTCTGTCCCATGAGAGGAAAGGAACATGGAAAGCCTCCTGGTACAGAGGTGCTGTCCTGGGACTGATCAATTTGTTATTGAGTGTCTCCACCAGTATTTTGCTCTTGAATCATAGAATCATTCCAGTTGGAAAAGACCTGAGATCATCAAGTCCAGCCAATAATCTTGCTCTACCAAGTTCACCACTAAATCACATCCCTAAGCACCATATTTAAATGATCTTTAAACACATCCAGGGATGGTGACTCAACGCTGGGCAGCCTGTTCCAAGGTCTGACTGATCTTCCAGTGAAAATTTTTTTCCTAATGTCCAGCCTAACCCTCCCCTGGTGCAGTTTGAGGCCCTTCCCTCTTGTTCTGTCTCTAATTACCTGTGAGAAGAGATCAGCACCTTCCTCTTTACAACTTCCCTTCAGGTAGAGGGTGATAAGCTCTCCCCTCAGCCTCCTCTTCCTCGGGCTAAACAGCCCAGCTCCCTCAGACACTCCTCATCAGACCTGAGGTGCCAAAAGCTGAGCCTAGTACTCAAGGCGTGGACTCACCAATGCTGAGTATGAGGGGGCAATCACTTCCCTACTCCTGACCTTAGTTTCCTTAAGATACAAATGCTTTATTCCACCCTGTAGTCATGTGCCATTGCGGGAGCAAAAAATGTGGGAAGAACTGGCAATGAGAGCATTAAAGGTTGTAAGAAGGCTTCTATAGGCAGCCACAAACAAGCACACACTCATGGCCCCTCTGAAACCTGCTGGGTACCTGCCAGCCCACACTGACACGGGCTACAAGAACCAGGAGCCCTTCTGTATGGACTGGTTGGTCTTCAGATGACTTCTCTCATAACTTCATGTATTTTGCTCAAATTACTCCTTGCTAGTAGCAGTAAAGATTCCCAAAGGACACACAGCAGTGAGAGCCCCTGGGGGTTATCAGCGCTGCTGTACACAGCTCTCCATCACACTTTCCTATCCATTATGATAGAAGTAAAAAATTATACAGGCCACAGACTTTAAGCACCACCTCCTGTTATGGTAAATTTTTCAAGGTTTCCTTGTGCTGGGGAGGGGTGTGCTTGTCTGCCTAGAGGCTGTAAGTCCTCCAGGGAAAGGGTGTGGGTGAGAGGATCCCACTTCAGCTGGGCATGAGACTCCTCAGACCGCTGAAAAAGACACCAAAAGCAGCTGCAGTCACATGGAGACATTACCATGGGAGTCTTCCTCAGCCTTTTCCTGGCTGGCCTTGCTTCTCTCAAACAGCAGCACAGAGTTGCCTCTTACAAAATCCATCCCAGCCTGAGAGATTACGTGATGCCTCCTGGATATGGCCCCTCTTGAAGGTTACAGCTTTCTGCGTAGTGTATTGGGATGACACAGGCTGGTTCAGAGCAAAGTGACAACCTGCTAATCTAACATCATGACTTGTCCAGCCTCTGCTTGCAGCCATGGGATCAAGACCCATACAATACTGTGGCTGTGATACAAGTCCCACTGCAGCCAACAGCCAGCTGCTGTTTGCAGTCACTCAGTTTTTGCATGACTGTAGCATGGGCAGAATGCGGCTCACTTGGGCCATGCCCATCGATCTAAAGACGACTTTACAATGAAGAGTGAGCTTCCAACAACTTGCTGACACGCAGGCAATAAACTTTTGGATCACAGAATCACAGAACATTAGGGATTGGAAGGGACCTTTAAAGATCATCTAGTCCAATCCCCCTGCCACAGCAGG
>JAOXOE010000632.1:26294682-26312505 GCA_028565055.1 Phoeniculus purpureus | reverse complement strand
GCTGGATGGGGCTCTGAGCAAATCTGGTGAGAGATGCCCCTGCTTGTTGTAAGGGGTTTGGGCTGGATGGCCTTTGGAGGTCCCTTCCAACCCAATACATTCTATGATTCTACGAAAACTAAGGGAACAGATAGTGTTAGAAAGAGAGAAAGTGCTTCCTTAGAAAACACTCCTAGGTTGTGTGATTGCAGTGGATCTACATTTGCACGGCAACCACCTTGGTTAACCCTTTCCAGTAACTTGTGCAGATTTGTTCAGTGTTCTCCATGCTACCTGTGTTTTCCTGTGTTTGTCTAGATTAGCTTTACTCAAGGACACTTTAAATACTGAGTCATCTCTTAGCAAAAATGAACATCCATTTTAGAGTTGATTGTACCCATCATACCTGATGTTCTACAGAGCAGCCAGGGTTTCGGAGAAGTGATGTGAGGCCAACAAGAAAAGAATCAAACAAAATCTTCTGGTGTAATCACTACTCTTCAGATCCAACCCTTCCAGTGATGGTACATCTGATTCCCACTGCAGTGAGCAGGTCTCTTTTTACAGGATACCACTCTGTGGCTCTGTACCCGTCCAGTCAAGCTTTCTGAAGACCCCTGTTGCATGAGCAAAGGTGGGTGCAGCAGTCCGTTGGGGTTGAGCACCGAATGGGACTGGTGGGGGGAAAGTAATTCAGTAATTCCACATGGCTGGTTACCAACATTGCAGTGACAGCTACTCCTTGCTGTCCTGCCCAGCCTCAGTCCAGCTGACACCATGAGAGAACAGGAAAGGATTCTTATCTGACAAAAGGGTCTGAAAAACCTTTTTAAAAGTCCATTTGTTTCTGGGTGCAGACGAACTGGAAGAGGAAGGAAGCAAGGAGCATTAGAAGCTGTTGTGTGTCACACACACTCAGAAGAGGGTTTTCTCTTTCTTACTTGTCCCATAGACAGGCAGAGATTTGTTCTCTTGTAGATGTGGTTGCTCTGCGTTGCCTGGATCATGCCAACTGCTTCCTTTGGGCAGCTTATAGGGATCTGTTTGTCCACCTATGCTATGAATAATGACGTGGAGCCAGCTTTCAAGGTAGTGACTAATCCCATGGCCCCACTGAATCCCTGCTGAAAAGTGTAGGTGTTCAATGATTTTAAACATAAGACCTCAGTTTCCCTTGTGCAGAGTGGGACCCCGTGGGGCCAGAGGCACGTTGTGGACGCTCTATGCCAGCCACATGAATCTTTTCAGAGCTGAGAATTGTGCACAAAGGGCTCTTTCTTCTTTTTTCCTAACTGCCATACGTATGACTGCAGCCACCAGCAGTGCCATTGACGGGGTGGGCTTGACCAGTGGGGTTGGTTGTTAGGAGGTGGATGGAATTTTATACTCACTGGTGATTTGTAGGAACAGATTCGTTTCTGAGGATGACTCACACAGATCTGGCTGCTGCTTATTGAAAAATACGTGGGAAGCAGCAAAAACGAGCTGGGTCTATCAGGCAGCAGTAGAATACGCATGGGAAAACGTTAAAAATACATAGCGACAACCCAAAAGGAGGGCAATGACCTGGTCAAACAAGCTTGACCTGGGGATGGGTGAGCTGTTAGTATAATCTTCTGGATTTCAGTGTGGGGATCTTTATCAGAACTGTGGGCACAAAGGACTTTCCATCTCCAGCCCCGGGACACCTGTGGTGGGTACTGCTGTTTGGGAACAGCCTGGAGCCAACCCTGGCCGCTAATCACGTTAGGTTTTGTGCTGTTATTTTTAAGTTAGATGCAGCTTGCCAGGCAGCTGCCCAGACACTTCCATGGCAGACCAGAGAGGCAAAAGTAAGTTGGCAACAGGAGGCAGGGAGAGGAACTGCATCAGCTAGCTCTGCTATTTAAAGGAGTTCTGCATTTTTAAGCAGATCGACATCTGAACTCGAATAGCAGCCTTGACATTACAACTTGTTAACTGGTTAGCTCAGCACAAGCATGGGGAAATTCAGACCTGGGCATGCCCAAAACGGTAAAAGAGGAAAAGTCTTCAGCTTTTGCAAAGCTGAGCACATGCCCAGAGCTGCAAGACTCTGCAGGATGGAAATCATCCCATTGCCATGCAGCCACCAGCTCCTCTTGGCTCTCCTTGCCATCAGCCAGCAAGAAGACCTAAGTTGGTTTTTGAAAGCTCCACAATTTAAGAGCTTAATCAGCTAAATTCCTTACTGCTGATGGGAATGGGAAGATCAAATGCATAGCCTTTGGCAAGGTGCACATCGACTGTTTCGGTAGGTTTGTCAGAAGATCTGGAATCCCAGCGTCACAAGCCAAATCTTCACTCTGGTACCTCTTCAGAATAAAATACCAATAAATCTGTGGTTTTGTAGTACTTCAAAAATAGAATATTCTGAGATCAATAGTTGCAGGGGCCAGTGCTTGAAGCACCCTATGTGCTTAAGATACCAATCACATTCCTAAGGCTCAGGCTAAGGACACCTTAGGGGTTCCTCACTCCCTATGCTGCTATCATTTGGCCTCACTCTGGAGTTTCAATAGGTCCACACCTCCTACTGCAAATTCCCCCTAACCGAGAACCTGGGGACTATATCTCTATCTTGGTTTGGGAATTCCACTAACATATGTTTAAAAAGAAGTCTGTTCAGGCTTTTACAGTGTGATTGTCCTTCTGGAAACATTTTACGTTGGGAAATCCATTGTTGCAACATCAGCTTTCCAATCATGCAGTACATAAAATAATCCCAGTGCTGTGATGAATAGTTTTAAATCACAGATGGGTTTAAACTCCAATAAACTGAATTTCCAGTATTCCAATAAATTGAGTTGAGGAGTGGCTGAGGGAGCTGGGCCTCTTTAGCCTGAGGAAGAGGAGGCTGAGAGGAGACTTTATCACCCTCTACAACTACCTGAGGGGACATTGTAGAGAGGTGGGTGCTGATCTCTTCTCACGGGTCATTGGTGACAGAACAAGAGGAAAGGGCCTCAAGCTGCACCAGGAGAGGGTTAGGCTGGGCATTAGGAAATGTATGATACTAAAAGAGGAATCAGGGCTTTGAACAGGCTGCCCAGGGAGCAGATTGAGTTGCCATCCGTGGAGGTGTTTAAAGATCATTTAGATGTAGTGCTTGGAGATCTGGAGTCTAGTGGTGAACTTGGAAGAGTAGGGTTCTTGGTTGGACTTGATGATCTCAAGGGTCTTTTCCAGCCAGAATAATTCTATGACTCTGTGATTCTATCCAATGTGGGATCAGTGGCTCTGGAAGGACATTGTGAATCTAGTGTAGATAAGGTCAGTAATGCAGTTTGTTACTTGGAGAAGGAAAAACTTCTAAAAACACGTTTTGTGTTTCTAGTCGTATTGATAGCTGTTAGCACTAACTGTGCAAACTGCATCGATATTGTTTCCAGATAGTGTGCACAGTTATCAAATATATCCAGATCCTTTTCATCTGAAATTAAGCTGCTGATCTTGTTAAGATGAATACTAGATGCAAGATACTCTTAATTATTAAATTCAGAATGAATTAGGTTACTACAGGACAAATGAGAAGAGACCATCTCTACTCTGCCCTGGTGAGACCACATCTGGAATGTTGTGTCCAGTTCTGGGCATCTCAGTTCAAGAAGGATGCAGAACTGCTTGAGTAAGTCCAGCGCAGAGCCACAAAGATATTGAAGGGAGTAGAACATCTCCCTGATGAGGAAAGGCTGAGGGAGGTGGGTCTCTTTAGCTTGGAGAAAAGGAGACTGAGGGATGACCTCATTAATGTTGATAAATATGTGAAGGGTGGGTATCAGGATGATGGAGCTGGGCTCTTCTCAATGTCATCTATTGATAGCACAAGGGGCAATGGGTGTGAGCTGGAACATAGGAGGTTCCACGTAAATATGAGAAGGAACTTCTTCCCAGTCAGGGTGACGGAGCACTGGAACAGGCTGCCCAGGGGAGTTGTGGAGTCTCCTTCTCTGGAGACATTTAAAACCTGTCTGGCCATTTAAAACCCACCTGGACATGTTCCTGTGCAACTTGGTCTAGGTGATCTTGCTCTGACAGGGTGATTGGACTGGATGATCTTTTGAGGTCCCTTCTAGTCTCTAATGTTCTGTGATTCTGTGATCTCATGGAGAAGCAGTGTTGTTGCTTTTGGACGAGGCTTGTGGTACCTCGTTGTCGTGCTGACATTGGTGAATGTCTGTCCAACTTAATGTGGCTTCATGGCTGCCTTCTGCTGGCTTTTGTTGAAGGGGTGAGATTACAGGACAAAAAGTGCTGAGATTATTCACATCTTTGTTATCTCATTAGAGAAGCTTAATCATTTGGAGAAGCTCTGGCTAGCTGGTTACTGTGTTTGTTCCTTGTCATGTTGTTCCTGTGGAGAATTCTCTATAGTAACATGAGATTGAAGGTGTTTACCAGACATTCACCTGAAAGGACCTCAACAACAGCCTTTGAGACTCTCCTGAGGGAATTTATAGCACAAATCTTCAAAGAGAAAAAAAAGAGAAAGATTTGTAAGTTAAAGTGAGAGAACAAATCATCAAAGCCTCTGAGAGTCTCCTGAGTTACTGATTTTCTGTTTTTTCCTTAAGCATCACAAGCTCGCTGCTCCAGGCAGAACCAATTAACTAATGAAGGCAGGAGAGAATTGCTGAGGAAGGGATGGAGAACAGAAACTTATTAAAAATTAACAATAAGATAACTGTTTCATGTGATATCTCTTGTGTTGATCACTTTTGGTGACAACTTTGCGACTGTATTTTTTTCTCGTTATGCAGAAGTGCCAGGTCCTTCGGGCTGTTTAGTCTCCTGTTTTGAAGTTGTTAGGAACTTTTATTCTTTGTTTGTTCTGTAGGTTAAAGAAGAAGTCAGACCTTCAGACACAGCCTCTGCCAAAAAAGACACTAGTTTTCATTACACAGCTTTTGGTTTTAAGTCTCTTGCCTGACTATCCGGTGTGACTTGGTCTAGGTGACCCTCCTCTGACAGGGGGATTGGACTAGCTGCTCTTTCGAGGTCCCTTCCAATCCGTAACGTTCTGTGGTTCTGTGTAATAAGTTTATGGGTTCAGTGCAGCAAGCAGAGTGTAGAACCTGAGGAAGCTGAAACTAGGAAGCAACCCACAGAGTTATCAGTCAGCCATCAGGCTTAAACCCCAAAGCTTTGTTGTGAAATTGTTGTTAAAATGTGGCACTTCTTGACTAAGACTGTTTTAGATAAGTCATCGGAAAACAATTAGAAAAATTCATGGAAGGTCCCATGTGGTCCCATCTAAAAGATTAAATCACTGGCTTAAGATAACCTGTGCTGATTGCTGGAAGGCTGGCACAAGGAAAGCACCACCATGTGTTATTTCTGCTCCCCCTTTCCTTCTCCAAGAGCTATTACCACAGATAGGTTGCTGGAGTCAATGGGATAGATAACTTGGTGCTGCTGTTCTTCTCTTGTCAAATTTAAATGCACAGAATCACAGAACATTAGGGATTGGAAAGGATCTCTAAAGATCATCTAGTCCAGTCCTCCTACCACAGCAGGATCACCTAGATGCAGTTGCACAGGAACATATTCAGGCAGGTTTTAAACATCTTCAGAAAAGGAGACTCCACAACTGCCCTGGGCAGCCCCTTCCAGTGCTCTGTCACCCTGACTGGGAAGAAGTTCCTTCTCATATTTATACGGAACTCCCTATGTTCCAGCTCACACCCATTGCCCCTCATCATTAGAAGACAGTGAGCAGAGCCTGGCTCCATCCTCCTGACACCCACCCTTCACATATTTATCAACATTAATGAGGTCACCCCTCAGTCTCCTTTTTACCAAGCTAAAGAGACCCATCTCCCTCAGCCTTTCCTCATCAGGGAGATGTTCTACTCCCTTCAATATCTTTGTGGCTCTGCGCTGGACTTACTCTCTCCAGCAGTTCTGCATCCTTCTTGAACAGAGAGGCCCAGAACTGGACATAATATTCCAGAAGCAGTCTCACCAGGGCAGCGTAGAGGGAGAGGAGAACCTCTCTTGATTTATTACTACAGATATGTTGCTGGACTCAATAAGATAGATAACTTGGTGCTGCTATTCTTCTCTTCTTGAGCTTAAATTCATTTAGTTACTGACTTAGCTTGTGACTCAAAAGTCACCGGTACTATTCAAAGGCAAAGAAGAGGTAGACTTGGTCAATGCTAAGTTATATTTACTTCACACCTCATTTGATAGTCATAATTTGCCCTTTTCATTGCCTCCTACATTTTTCTCTTTCCATACTAAGACCTTTCAAGTCTCATTTATGAAACTGTATCACATACCTGGTGAAAGTATTGAAAGCATGCATGATTCATGGTTTATGTATAGCACACACATGTATATATATATATATACACACACACACAATGATCTAATGCACATAACACGTAGTCCATTAGCTACTTGGGTCATCATGTTTCTTCTCAAACACATTTTTCACAAAGCACTGTGCCTCACTGTCACCAAAAGATTATATTTTTGGAGTTACTTGTAAACATTTTTCTTTTCAGAATATGTAGATATTGTGTAGATAGCTGTGTACAGGTAGGTAACATCTGTTTGCAATAATCAGGCATCATAATGTTAAGCAGAAAGACCAAGCTTTCAGCACTAAACTTTTATTGACTTGTAAAACTTAACAGCTGTGATAGCCCAGTGTGTGAGTGTGTGGGTGGGAGGAGGTTCCTGTAACAGACTGCATTATTTGGGGATTAGAAAAGCTGAGAAACATCTGGTTAACAAATGAGCTCCAACACAGAATGCGTTCTTCATGTTCTTTTTATCTCTAGCACTAACGTAATCTGTACTGCTAGATACTCTCAGTGCCAGTGAGACCTCACTAGCTGGTGGTTGTAAAGGAGAGCTGAGAATGATGTGGTGAGCAGGCCACAATGAATAGCCACTGCAGTATGGGAAATGCAAGACATATATCTCACATTATATATGTTTTTCGTGGATATCTGGGGTAACAAGGACCCTAAGTCATTGACATGGTAGTCAGTGACAGAAAGTCCATTGACTTAAGGGGAAAGCTCTAAATTACCTGCAGAGACAATATGGTCCATGTTGCAGACTGTATTGAACTCACCTGGGTTCGGTAGTACCCTATAAGCAGCATGAGTCTCCCCTTTGGATTTTACAGCAGGATAAATCCTTCTTTGTTTGGTGTTAATGTCTTGTGCTTCCAGTTTAGTAAGTTTGCACTTTCCGATTGGAAGTGAGCTCCAGGTGGATCATTAACAAACATTGAGGCTCTGGGAGCCATAGAGCTCCACCTATTTATGAAACTGCCTTACACCATTTCCAGCTATGCTGTCAGGGGTGTCCTATAGCATGTTTCATGGCTTGGAAGTCTCTGTAAGGTTGATGCAGTGCACTGTAGGGGAGTCTACAGGGCGTTTGCCTTCTCCTTAGCACCGATGCACAGCCTTCCAAATGTCTTTCCTCAGTTTATGGACGTAGCATCTGATCTTTGATAATCTGATGCCTGCAAATAACTCCAACAGCTTAGATGTGTCTTTTCCCAGGATAAGGACGTGTAGATACCCCAGTCTTTGCATTTCAAGCTCTCAAACCTTAGTTTCTCTTTCATCTTTAACAAATTAGTAAATGCTCATGATTGTCTCCTCTAAGCCACATCAATGTGAAATATGTTTTTCAGCTGGTTGCAGCTTCTGTGATCTCTCTGCTTTTTCCTTCCTCACTGCTTCTGCAGCATTTTTGGTAGCCTTCAAACGGGGTGCAATTTCAGCCTTGTGAAATAAGTGTGTGCACAGCAACCAACCAACCAGGCTGGGGGGAGACAACCGCTGCTGTCCATGGCAGAAAACAGAGTAACTCTAAGTGCAAAAAGCATCTGAAGTGGATTAAAAAAATGGCTTGATTTTGAATTATAGACTACTTTTGCTGCCCTGATAATGGGAAATATCATCTACTGTGATTCATTGTAGTCAAGCAGCACTAACTTCTGAGAGAAATGGGACAAAAGAGAAGTGGCTCCCTTGGTAATGGGGCATTTTGTGTGGGCAAGGACTGTAGCTACAATGAATTATTTTACTTTGCTCATTCAGATTTGTCCTTCTAGGGCCTTCTGTTTTTGAATTTATACACTATATAGCGAAAAGCAAGTTAAGGAGTGACTCGGTAATCACAGCAATGAGTAGCAGATATTAACCAGACAATATAATCCTCACACATATTAACAACTCTTAAAATGATTTAATTTAACAAAACATCAAAAAAAACCCCCGAGAATAGCAGAAAAATCTCATATTTTCACAAATTGGGATGAAGACTTTTAAAACTGTGAAACCAGAGACAGATTCTAGTGGTGCCATTTCATAAGGGGCCAGTAAATTTGGGTACCCAACCTTTCAGTAGATAAGTTTAGCTGCTTTTTCACTACCCTCTCTCAGTCTCATCTATGACTGATGCCACAGGAAGCCCAGAGAAATGTATCTAACCAGGCTAAATTCAGTGTGAAGACCTACCTCTGCCACAGATTATCATACTGTATTCATTTAGAATCTAGTTCAGCAGGAAAGTCATTGTGAAACATGAATGCTGAGAGGGCGTTACAGACTCCCATTTCTTTTTGGATGTGTATGTTCAAATTCATTCGGGTTTGTATGCCATTTAATTTAAACAAAAGAACACGTTAGCCACATCACTTTAATACTGTCTGGGTGAAAATCTGTAGCCTGTAGAAGTCAAGATGGAAACTCCTGGATATGGTGGTGACAGGACACTGTGACGTTAGCTCTTGCAAAATCAATGCTTATTACCTCCCTTGCCATACTTCAGGTTTTGGAGAACTGCCGCTTGGATGAGCATCCTCCATGTCCTGCTTTCATACATGGACCAAAGGTATTGCAAGGATTATTAGTGGGAAGTTAAGCCCCTGAGTCTCTTTCCTGAGATGTGCATTTTTATCTTAATTGATTAGTTATTTTGATGGATGGTGCGTACAGCCCTGGGTTCATGGAGGATATTTGCTCCTTTCTGGAGCTGAAGTTTACCATTTATTGGTAAATAAATGGGCAGACTTTGTCTAATGGCTTGAACAAGCAGGCTAAGCAAATTGGACAGTCACAAAGGATCTTGGGGATTTCAGGTTTGCTTATCCATAGGAGTTAATTTCAGTCATGGAGCGGTCTGTATTGAATGATGTAGGCATCCCATGGTCTTTTATTTACGAGGTCTGCGGGATCTATTATATGATCTTATAATTTCCATTCTGCCTCAGGTCAAATGCAGATTCCTATAGTCCTTAGAGAACTAAGAGCGAGAAAGATTAGTTTCCAGATTAACCAGAGGTGGTCCCACACTAGAGAGTGTTGTTTAATACGTGTTCACTAGATCTGTAAGATTTTTCTCTTTACTTTTTTGTTCTTCTCTGCGTGCTCTATTTATTCATGACTTTGTGCCTGTACCCTTGTAAATCACAAAAGAAATATCTGAGCAATTTTTCCTGTCAGGTAAAAACAATCCTAACTAAAACGTTTGCTTGACTTGTTTATATCTGGATTTTTTTTTTTAATAAGCCTTTTGTGCCATTTTTATGCTATTAAGGCAGCATGTGCTGCACAGCCTGGTAGTACGGACCCATAGGGTTATGGCTGGGCATTATGTAAATATTATATTCATTTTTATGGGAACATACTATTTTTATCTTTAAATATGCATTTAGAGATAAAAGGAAAACACTCTGAATGTAAATTTGGCTCTGCTGAATAGTCATTTAAAAAGAGTGACTGGATAGTGACATGTGTGCCCCTTTTAACTTGTGTAACGTTGAGAGCCTTAGAAATTTTAGCATCATTCATGTGAACACATCAAAGTATTTGCTGGTTGAACTCAAATCTCTCTGAAATGCTAATCTGCACCCTTAACTGTAGTGGAATGAACATACAGATGGTTCTTCTAATTACTTGGAGAAAGAAAAGGGGATGATTTCCTTTAATGATTTCCCCTTCTTTCCAGACTGAAAGCAGTTCCAGCTCTTCCCTCCAGCTAATTTGACGATTAAAAGATGCCTTTGTCTTGCTTTCAGCTATTGAGGTTTCATCACAATGTGTTAAAACTTTGCATCACGAAATGAGGTGTGAACCCAGGGCTACATAGGTTTGGTTCAGAGGTCATGTGAAGGGGAGTTATAACCTTGAGTATTGAAAACCAGAATAGGAGGTTATTTTCATCATCATACATTACTGTGCCAATGGAAAGATGGGGGTTTAGGGTTAAAATCAGAGCTTGAATCTTAGATGCAGAAGGTCACTGATCAGGGAATGGACCTCAATTATTCAGGCTCCAGACTCTTGGTAGCTCCATTTTCCCCAAGGACACAAATGAAGAGGTTTGAAAGGTATTTCTATAACTGTTGACTTCAGTTCTGATTTGTAGGGTGGCACATGCTTCAGAGCAACTCAGGAAAAATGGGCTGTGAATAATATCAGAGCTTTTAATTTTTCACTATGGCCCAGAACAGGTTTAACAAACTATATCCTGAAATATTACATCTGCACACTTTTTGCTAAGTAAAACCCGGCTGAATAACCTTCTTTTCCCAATAGGATCACACAGAGAATCCATTACAAATATAGGGATAGAGTTTTGCCTTTCTTGGAAAGTACAATAATGTGAGCATCTTCAGAAAAGACTTTGGAAGAGTTTCTTTGCCTAGAGCTGTGTATTTTGATTTTATCTGCTTGAATTTAGGCTTTAAAATGTTGGGAAAAAACTGAGTAAGGGGAGAATTAGAAATTCTTGCCTTTTGGGTACCTCATATAGTAATAGGGAAAGGTAGTTTGGCCAGATAGGATATCAGCAGATCTAGATTCAACAGCCAGTTCTACCAAAAATATCTGTCCTGCTCCAGAGTAAAAATTACCTGGCCTCAGCTCATCATCTGTAGTGTAGAGATGACAGTGATCTTTGCTTGGTGTCAGCAAGACATGTTCATTATCGTGTGTAAGGCACTGTGAGCTTCTCGGCTTGTTACAGCTGCAGTGATTAAGTTGTCTGCTGTCTTATCTTGTCCAATAAGCAATGCTCATGACAAGTCTCTGAACACCTGGAGTTCAGCAATAGAGTTAAAATAGCAAGTAAGTCCTATGTAGTTCACATCAGCTCACTCCTCTGGAGTGTCTAGTTAGGATAATTCTCACAATTCACTACTGCTAGGAATGAAACATCTGAAAAAACACCAATAGGAAACACTTTCTTGATAGGAAAGATTTCATTTGTTGCAATGATAAAAAAAATATAGATAAAGTAATGGAAGAAATGCAGACATCAGGGGCACTCCAGACCTCACAGATTTCAACCCATGTCTCCTCGTGCATTATATAAAATGAGAAAGTGCTGCACTCGAGCCATCAGTGATTTTGACATTGCAGTGATTGACTGCAAGTTTTTTAGTGGAGCAAACAGAACATAAAATTCCAGGCTAAGGTTCCTACCTGCATGTTGACTATGAAATCAACACCCATAAAACAGTGCAGTTTGCTTGTTTAATGGCACTGTGTTTGTGATTGAGCCATACCTCAACCACACCTACTGCTATCATTCACCATCGTTAATTACAGAATCACAGTATAATTTAGGTTGGAAAAGACTTTAAGATCATTGAGTCCAACCATAACCTAAACAGTGGCAAACCCATTGCTAAACCATATCCCTAAGCTGTCTATCTACATGACTTTTACATGCATTGATTAAATGATGTCGATTTAGCCTCCTCCCTGGGCAGCCTGTTCCAATGCCTGATGATCCTTTCAATAAAGCAGTTTTTCTTAATGCTTAACCTAAACTTCCCCTGGCACAACTTGAGGCAATTTTCTCTTGTCCCATCACTCCTTACTTGTGAGGAAAGACCAACACCCACCTCTTCAAAACCTCCCTTCAGATGGTGGTCAGCTCTGAAGGCAGTGGCCATGGATAACAGACATCTAGAAATCATACAAATGAAACCAGATGTGTTCTGTGGAGTAAAAATGTCTGTGGAAGTACATGAATGAATTCTGGAATAGGTGGGTTTTTTATAGCTATTACATGTTCAAGTCTTCTAATCGATTGTAGTTCAATCAATGCATTCAGTTGAAAATGAGAGTGTTCGTTAAATTAAACTGTGACTTTTGCTGCTGCTCATGTACTTGACAAAGCCCAAACCAATTTTCCCATCACAAATGCAGTCACAAAGTGGATAAAACACTTCTAGAAGTGGAACGTTAGGGGAAAGGGACTTGCATAGAATCATAGAATCATCATAGCTGGTAAGGACCTCCAGGATCATCAAGACCAGCCCTCATCCCAACAGCTCCTAACCCCTAGACCATCATCTCAAGTGCTCTAGCTACTTGGTTTTTAAATACCTCCAGGGATGGTGACTCCACCAGCCTATTCAGTGCCCTACCACTCTCAGTAAAGAACTTCTTCCTAAGATCCAGTGCAAACCTGATGCAACTTGAGGCCATTTCCCGTTGCCCTTTCGTTAGTAATTTGGGATAAGAGACCAGCACCAGCCTTGCTACAACCTCGTTTGAGGTAGTTGTAGAGAGCTATAAGGTCTCCTTTCAGCCTCCTAGTAACAGCAATCAGATAATGGGATCATGCCCATGGGAGTTAATAGGACTGACTAGCATGAGCTGAGGACCTCAGCAGATGGGGCTGGACTTCTGTTTTGGTAAGATTCATTAACAAGTGAAAGAATGTTCAAGGGCTGAAAGACTTGGACAAGAATTTGTTGCAGTAAAGGAAGGTTGATGTTCTTTGTGGTTTCAAACTTCTTGTACTAGATAAAATGATGATGAAAAAGGCAAGGAGGATCTAGGGCAATGCTGAAACCTGCAGAATTCACGCTGAGTTTCAACTGAACTTGAGAAATTCAAGTCAGGAACATTGCTGTTTATAACTGGTGTTACGTGCATCAGGATAACATGAAAGAATAAACAGCGTAACTGGTGTGTGGAGATCAATCACGGCAGTGTGAGTCATTGTGAAATGATGTTCACCTAATTTCTTCCACATAAAGCTTTTTCTGCTTCTTATTTTGCTCATCTAACAATGGGTGACTTTAATGGCTGTTGTGAGTGGCACTGCAAAGCTGGGACAAACAAGCCAAATTCAGCCAGGTAAGAGAAATGGAGACAAAGAAAGACAATAAACCCAGGTATTGAAGCACATCTGAAACGGGTACAATGCACATGCACAGGCGGAGTGAGAGAATAGTCCTGATGGCAAAAATAGATCTGTTCATTTGGAGTGGGAGGTGACTGTAAACCAGTCTGGCTGTGAATATGCTGGAAAAAGTTTGATTTCATTTTTATTGAAATATCACTTCCTCAGTCTAAAAGGACCTGTGCTGAAAACACAAAAGGTTTCATTAGAAGTCCTGATAGGTTTTCTTGTCCTGATGATGCAGGTTGTTAAAGTCCAATCTCTCTCTCTTTCTTTTTTTTAGTCATGAGTTGCCTGAGAGAGCAGAACAATGCACTTGCAAATAGTGTTCTTATCTCCCCATAATGTTATTATGCAGACTATAACCAAACTAGACAGTCCTCCAGGCAAACTTTTGGTATTTAAGAGCTTTCAAAGCTTCAGGGCAGATTGCTGGTAGTGGGATAGTTAATTAAATGGAAGTTGGTATTACTTTGTATAAGCAACTAAGGACAGATGGAACGTTGTTTGTCCTCCCAGGGTCTTTTCCTTTCCGTTTGACAAATATTAATTGAACTCCTCATTCCGTGCATATAGCACATTTCCTTATGACAATGTGGTCACTACAGAACATCAGGTAGCAGTTGCTCTCCTGTGCCTTTCATCTGTCAGCATGATAGATGGGATTTTGCAGTAATGCAGAAAGTAGGAGACAGTTTTTCATAGACTCATAAAGTCATAGAGTGGGTTGGGTTGGAAGGGATCATAAAGATAATCTAGTTCTAACTTCCCTGCCATGGGCAGGGACACATTCCACTAGATTAAGCTGCTCAAAGCCCCATCCAAACTGGTCTTGAACACTTCCAGGAGCACTCATAACTTCTCTGGGTAACCTGCCCTACCACCCTCATAGTAAAGAATTTCTCCCTTACAATCTAATTTAAATCTACGTGCTTTCAAACTGAAACTGTTAACCTCATCCTTTCACTACATTTCCTGACCAAGTGTCCCTCTCCATCTTTCCAGCAGCCTCCTTTAATTACTGAAAGGCCAACATAAGGTCCCTCTGGAGGTATTCTCTAGGCTGAACAACCCCAGATCTCTCAGCCTGTCCTCATAAGGTAGGTGCTCCACGTCTTTTTCCTACTTTAGTTCTTGGAGGGACACTCACTTGGGGCTCAGGGTTCAGGACAAGCCCTGCTTGTTTCTCGTGGGTTGCATACAAGCATTTTTGTGAGCAAAGCACATTTGGTGGGTGGTGTAGGAACTCCCAGGTGCAGGGGGTGTTTCTGAGAGCACTGCCTTAGACTTCCCGGGGTCTCCGTGCTGACCCCGCCGATCACAGCGTGGGGACTGAAGCTCCTCGTGGGACTCCACGGCGGGGCCGAGCGGGTCGGGCGCTGTCCGTGGTGCTGTAGCCGCAAAGCCCGGGCTGTGGGGTTGGAGGCTCCTGATGCTCCCACCCAGCAGCGAGGGAGCTCAGGGGAGACTCTTTGTCGTCCTGATGCTGTAGAGAAGTGCAATGAACTAGGCAGCATTTTTGGGGGTTGCTGTAAAGGCTCAAGCCTTAGCCGCCAGGTTTTTCTAACGCTCTTGTACAGCTGCATGCAGGACCCTGAGGGTGTAGAGCGTACCTGACTACAGGCTGTTCAAGTCTGCAGGGAATATTTCTAATGCTAAGTTCCTTCAGGGCTCAGCATTAAATCTGAGGATGTTTCTGAGAGCTAATTCTCACAACCTATTGTAGCTTGGGGCACATATTGGTATTATTCTCTGTATCCCTCCAGGGCCTGTGAACAGAGGGGAAATGCCAGTTTTTCTGGAGGGATAGGAATTGTTAAATGTGATAGATATGCAAGTCTGCCTTCAAGCTTTTTAATTTTAATCTTTCTTTGTAAGATTCCTCTTCCTTTCAGCCTTTAGATCGAGACATTCATAGAGGTTTTCCCAGATTAGTCACGGTTTTGCTATAAAAAAGATGAAGCACACTTTACCATGCTGCACCAGCACTAGTGCCTGAAATCAGTCACAAATGAAGAAGGAAACCTTTAGCTTTGATATTTCTGAAGGTTTGCCTTGCTTTTTTGTCTAGGGTTGTATAGTCTGTCTGTGGGAACTCTGAAGACAGAAACTGTATCTTACTGTAACATGAAGCTTTACTTCTGTGGTGATTTTACAGAAGATTCCTTAACACAAATCCTAAATTCTCTTGATGTCTGTCCAGAACAAGTGGCAGGTGGTCAGACGTGTTCACCACTGTTTTCACGATTCCTTCTTTTTCCTATTCATTTTAACATTATTTTTCAGCAAAACTTTGTTTTAGCATGCAAATTCAACAGGGTTGGTCTTGAGTGACAATAGTTTTTAACCTACTTATCCCCAGTTAGAAATTGGAAAAGCAAAACACCAAAAATCTCTCAAAACATCACAGCAAACCTAATATAAGCAAAATAATCCCTGCTTCTTTCTTGGTCATTAATACCTGAGTGGGTTTGGCTGGCAAAGGAAGTCCCAAGGGGATGCAGGTACGAGAGAATGAAGCGTGCATGTGTTGAGTCTCTGTTTAGCAGTCTTGCAGGAAGGCCAGATCAGAGAAGGAAGAATCAGTGAGTGTACTGACTGAAATGCCCTGAGGCTGAAATGTTTCTACAGAGTCACCCTGCTGACCCTGCCTTTGTAGATGAGCTGCTCTTAGCAGGTGCCAGGATCAGCAACAGTGAAAGTTCATCTGGCAAATATTCAAGGGCTGTTCTAGTGGATCCACGCAAACACCAGTGCACAAATCTTCCCACCAAAGAGACACCAGAAACATCTTAGGACTCAGTCTTTGTTGTGTCCCAGTGTATGGGTATCATGCATATAAATTTTAATTCTATTGTTTGAACATTATCAATGGGAATATTGTTGAAAAAGGAGGAGAGGTATTATTTTCAAGCAGAAGTGAGTGAAGTCCAGAGTCAAAATCTGTGCTGATGAAAGATAAAAAGAACCCCCTGAAGCTCAAGCTCCATGCAAGAAACCGTACCACATGCATGTGATCAATGGGTCAAGCCTTCTGTTAAAAGCAGGTGGTTTATCCCACATTATACATTGATTGTTCCAAAAGCCTGCATTTCCGAGGGACAATTTGTTGCTCTCCCACTTAGAAGTGTTTTAGCTTCTATCCTAAAGTTGCCCATGGCCAATTTGTTCTTTCAGTTGTATTGTTCCTCATCTTAAACACATCTTTACCTTCCCTTGAGTTTACCATCCTCCCCAGTGTTTTTAAAGAATACAGTGCAATTCTGCTCTGATGAATAGATGCTTACAGCAAGAAAATTGTCCAGAGATTGTAAGGAAGTAGAGGCATATCCAACCTGGAATCTGTCACAAAGTAGTAGATTTCTTTTTCTCTTGCACTTTAAAATGTACTGCCTGTTCCTTCATGTAGACTTGCACTAGAATTTGCTTCATCCTAAGCCACAGTGAAAATGCTCATTATCAAGTGACCTTAATCCTCTTTTTCGTGACAAGTTTTTCCCCGGCAATGGTATCAAACGCCCTCACAGTCTCCTTGTCGTTTTCTAAGTGTAATTGTGCAGTTAGCCTCCATATCAAATATCTTTCCAAACCTGGTGGTTCTATCAAAGCAAGTCAGTGTGATCCTGCTTTTTGTGTTAACATAATCAAACGAAAAGGGCTGGTCAATCCATATCAAAGCTCTTGAGGAGCACGAATAGCTGCTGCCTTCTGGTCCAATTCTTTCTTAAATGCCATAAAGATAGGAAAGACTCTCAGTTCCCACCCAGCAGTTCCATGTGCCTGTTCTTGCAGGCAGTGGGGATTCGCTTAGCTCCTGACAGTATGAGTTTGTTCAGTTGTAAATTTGATTTCACCTCTTTGTGGTAGTTGTGATCTAGTACCTTCATTCTAAGAGAATCACTTGCATTTTTTTTCTCACTTTTTACATTCTTACCTTTATTTTAGTACAAGGTCTTTGTCATCTAAGGAACTGTCTCACTTCTCTCGTCTCACGTTGCCCAGCAGACTCAGAATTCAGGGAAGAGATTTCACAGAATCACAAAACATTAGGGATTGGAAGGGACCTCAAAGTTGCACGGGAATATATCCAGGTGGGTTTTAAATGTCTCCAGAGAAGGAGACTCCGCAACCCCATTCCAGTGCTCTGTCACCCTCACCATGAAGAAGATCCTTCTCATATTGATGTGGAACCTTGTATATTCCAGCTTACACCCACTGCCCCTTGTCCTATCGTTGTCCTCTCATGTCCTATGATAGGACATGCCCATGGTCTCCAAGTTGGTGAAACATGGGTTTGATGGGTGGACCGCTAGATGGGTAAAGAGCTGGCTTGATGGCTGCACCCAAAGAGTGGCTGCTAATGGGTCTATGTCCAAGTGTAGGCCAGTGACAAGCGGAGTCCCTCAGGGATCAGGCCGGGGACCTGTCTTGTTCAACATCTTTGTTGGTGACATGGACAGAGGCATTGAGTGCACCCTCAGCAAGTTTGCTGAGGCTGGATGAGGCTCTGGTCAGCCTTATCTAGGGTGGGATGTCCCTGCCATGGCAGGGGGATTGGACTGGATGATCTTTGGAGGGCAGAAGGGCTCTGCAGCGGGACCTCGACCGCCTGGACAGATGGGCAGAGTCCAACGGGATGGCGTTTAA
>JAOXOE010000632.1:26276478-26294582 GCA_028565055.1 Phoeniculus purpureus | reverse complement strand
GTTAATGGGTCTATGTCCAAGTGGAGGCCAGTGACAAGCGGAGTCCCTCAGGGATCAGGCCGGGGACCAGTCTTGTTCAACATCTTTGTTGGTGACATGGACAGAGGCATTGAGTGCACCCCCAGCAAGTTTGCTGAGGCTGGATGAGGCTCTGGTCAGCCTTATCTAGGGTGGGATGTCCCTGCCATGGCAGGGGGATAGGACTGGATGATCTTTTGAGGTCCCTTCCAATCCCTAATGATTCTATGATTCTATGTCCTATCATGAGAAGAGCCTGGCTCCATCCTCCTGACACCCACCCTTCACATATTTATAAACATTAATTAAGTCACCCCTCACTCCCCTTTCCAAGCTAAAGAGACCTCAGTAATTTAGACTACAACCTTAAGTATGCTTTGACGGAAATTCAAGCCTTTTCTTCATTTAGGTTCTTAAACTCCTCTTCAGCTTAAGTGAATTATTTTAAGCTGAATCTTCAATTTATCAAAGTTTGGTACCTTTTGAATTTGAGCAAAGCAGCAGCTGCCCAAGAACTCCAAGCCAACTAAATCCCCTTAATCATAAACAAGGTTTGGAGAGTTTAAAGACTGTGCTGCCTCAGTCCACGGCAGGAGCAGACAGGAGACATTTATATGATTAAATACGTGACGGAGGGACAGACTGCTCTACCTTGAATTTGCTGTGTAATAATACAGAGCTTTTTCCTGGCTGGTCAAGAGAACAATCTGCCAAAGGACCCCCCAGCTCTGGTTCACTCAAAATAGGTGATGAGTTTGTTTTTATTGTAGCCTCTGCAAGAGCTGCCTGACCTGCTGTGTACAGAACATTCCTGAATGAAAGTGAAAGAGTTTTTAAAGGAGCTCTGTGATGTAGAAGAGGTTGTGTTTTACAAATAAAACAAATAAACAAGTACTCAGAAAACTAACATCTGACAGTGTGAAACTTCAATATCAGAAGAAAGGTTTGTGGTCTGTAAAGCCTAAATAATAGATGAGAGGACCTGCCAGCTTAAGAAGTGCTGCTGAGCTTTGCAAGTGTAGCTGTTGGGAGCAGATCTCATTCCTGGATCGTGTTGGTTTCGTTAGGAGGGATGATTAGACCTGCAATAAGGAGTAGCGCTAGAATTTTAAGTTTACAAAGCTCTGGAAGTCACACGGCAGCTTACAGTGTTTGCACTGAGTGTCTGAAGAGTTGGACAGGTTAGCATAAGTGATGGTGAAAATTGTGCTGTGAAATGTTTCCGTGGAGTCTTGGTCTGGCTCTCGATAAAACAGTCTCCGCTGGCTCAAGGAAGGCCAGGGTTTCAATGAGACGCTAATCAGCATTCGTCTGCGTGACACCCTTACACACTTGGAATGTCAAATCAGTCCTAATGTGACAGTGGTGCAGCTTCTGTGACCTTTTATCTTTTAATGAGAAAATTCACTGTGTGAAATGGACTTACACTCAGTCCAGGAAGGGTTTTGTCATCTAGCCTAGGAAATTCTAAGCAAGATTAATATTTGCAGTTTTAAAAGGAGGAGATGTCTTTGGGGTAAAATGCTGAAATACTTCTTTTATTCAAACCCCTATTAAATATTATCTTTCCAGGTCTTCGCTCTAAAATACAGTTGAAGCAAAGAAATTTTCTGCCTGAAGCCAAAACAAACAGAAAATCACTAGCAGAAATAGGGTGGGAGCCTTCAAACAGAAAGGGTTCTGGTTACTGGTTTTAAAGGTGAAGAAAACACTTTTATAGGCAGGAGAAAATGCAGGAAGATTGCTTGGTACAGCTTGAAGTAAAAGAACCCCTAAGGCTATTTACAGATTTTTGTGACCTGAGCATTAAAGTGACCTTGAAGGCTACTTTAGACTATATTTTGTTTGATTGTTATTCTCACATACAAAGTATAATCCTTTTTCTCACAGGAAGACAGTGAGGATATTTATTAGTTCTGCTCTGCACCTCTTAGGAATGGAAGAGAAAACTCACCGAGTTTAAAATGTGATTTTCAGGTATTATGCCTGTGCTCCTGTCATTGTGAGGCTTCTTTCCTAGCAGAAGCTTTAAAGTTCCAGTAGGATGTGGGCATCCAGTAGGAAGTGCATTTACCTATGCATCCTGTTCATAGCTTTACGCCTTTTGGCTGATGCTAGAGATCAGACCCAAAGTCTGCTGCACCAGAACTTAAATCAGACCATTCTTCTCTCCCAATTAAGTCAAACAATTGGATTTATGTGGTTTAGGAATTCTGCAGCATGTTGCTTATAACCAGAGTCCGGTTGTACTGGCAGGTGAAAGCAGTAGGAATCACCCTTCCGCTTGTCTCTTTGCAACTTCTACTCTCACGTCCCTCTCCTGTTCCGGATTTGGGTTTGGAGAGGTAAAGAGGTACTATATTCCTCTGGGTCCCATCCTGCTCAGATAGGTGAGATTGCACTCTGAAGTGGGATGCAACATCCCATTTTTTGTATGTAGGTTACTACATCCCTGTAGTGAAGGGTTACGCCCCGGAGGAACATGGCTATATGCTTGTTCCCGCTTTGGGCTGGAACTGTAGCCATATTCCAGTCCATAACACCCTCTAATCACCAATGCAGTGCCACAGATTCAGCACTTAATATGTTTTAAATGTCTCTCCAGGATAAACACTTGTGGGAGAGTGGCTCTGGTCTGAACACAGGCTACACAGCACAAGCTTCTGGTTTAAGATTAGGGAAAGGATTATGACACGAGTTAAACGTATTTAATTTTAGGTTTATGTCAAATTACAACAAATCAAAATAAGGATATAGTCTGCCCACAGTATCCTAGAAAATAATGGGTTAATATTTCCTTTCTGAGAGATTAGGACATAAACTGTCCATTGAAATCACATCTAAATCCCCCGAGTGCCTTGCAAAACCTAGCAGCGTTCTCTGCTCTGAAGTGTTCAGAAGTCCTTAGACTGTTCCATGTATTGTTAGTTTCCCTAGCTGGTATAAATGGATGCAGCGGAGTTCCAGCATTTTTTAGCAGCTGAGATACTGTCCTTGAAATGGAGTAGAGTCAAGAGAGAATTAAAGCAATAAGCAAGAGTCAGATGGAGATGTCTGCTACAAGTTGCAGTCTGTAAGTACTTACCTTGATTTCTTCTTCCTAATCAAACAAACCTGTCCCACAGACCAGTTAGCACTTGTTATCTGGCACAGAAACGGTTAACAAATCAGCTGCAGGAATGAAGAAACACCCCAAATATTTTTTGTCAGCTGCAGTATTAGCTACTGAGGGGTGACCTCATTAATGTGGATAAATATGTGAAGGGTGGGTGTCAAGAGGATGGAGCCAGGCTCTGTGCAATGTTGTCTAATGACAGGACAAAGGGCAGTGGGCGTAAGCTGGAACAGGATGTTCCACATCAGTACAAGAAGGAACTTCTTCATGGTGAGGGTAACAGAGCACTGGAAGGGGCTGCCCAGGGGGGTTGTGGAGTCTCCTTCTCTGGAGATGTTTAAAATCTGCCTGGATATGTTCCTGTGCAGCTTGGTCTAGGTGGTCCTGCTGTGGTGGGGGGATTGGGCTAGATGATCTTTCGAGGTCCCTTCCAATCCCTAATGCACTGTGGTACTGTGTGATACCATGAAACTGGCTGAGTAGTTCACTGCAAGTAAACCCTTGCAGCTGGGCAATGCAGATGCTACCATTTCCTTTAGGATGCTCACATGTGTTTACTCGTACAGATGTGAAAACTCCACCGAAAATAGTCACAATGGGTGAGCAAGCACTGCACCAACATTAGAAATTAAATGTTAATAAACTAAGCTCCTTAGTGCTACGTGTGATGTGCACATCTCTTAAGACCTAACTCGGTTCACCAGGTACGTAGCTGAGTCCCTCTAGCGGCACAAGCATTTGGTTGGCTTCAGCACGTTATTAAAATTGTATTTCACATCCACACTGTAGCAGCAAATTCACAGGTAGCTGTTTTTTGGACACTCTGAGAGCTGTGGCAAAGTGAATCACGGATTAGCTCCTGTGCAGGGTGATGTTAATGAATGTAAATTGATTTTTAGCTGTGAGGGGCAATTATAGATGCACTGGGAGGAGAAGGGAATTTTTGAAAGGATATTCAAGAGCTAATTACTAGCAGTAAGAAGCACGCAAAGAGCAACGTAGTACCTGGGACAGCCAATAGGGACAAAAGCTTCTGCACAAATCTGTCATGACCTAGTAGTGAAGACTGTTTAAAAACACTGATCTCCACTTTGCTTGCAAATGCGCATCACCCTCTTTCTCACTCAGACATTCTCTCTCTCTCTCTCACTCAGAGATTCTCTCTCTCTCTCTCTCTCACACACACACACACACACACACACACACACACACACGCACACGGGCTCCTGGATTTGCAGAAGACAGACATCCAGGGCACTTCTTGGCATCTACAGGAAAATCATACGGGATTATAAACCCTCAGCAGTAAGTACTCACCGCATTAGATGTTTATTGAGTGGCACGCTGTCAAAACTTAGATTTAACAGTAAACATGGGAGGATTTTAATGGAAATTGTGTTTGATTTTTCTTAGGGACTGCTGAGGGTTGCCTCTCAAGGATTACAACTTTGCTTTTACAGATGCTTGTTTACTATCCATGTGGTAACCTCTGGACAGCCAGTAATCCGTTCCTTACCCCCACTGACTGAGGGCAGGAGGAGTAGTGCAGTGCTAACCACTTCGCTCAGCCAACGGCAGACGGCAAAAGGAGGGAAATGATGAATTCGGACAATTTAACCTCCCAAAGCTTCCTCTCTGCAATTCACAGCAATGCCAGCAATTTATTCTCAGGGCTCCAGTTTCTGCAGACCTTCAAGCCACTCATCATCCCCTGCTACTCGCTAGTGGTTTTTATCGGTGTCATCGGCAATTATCTCCTCATTTACGTGATCTGCAAGACAAAAAAAATGCACAATGTCACCAACTTCCTGGTAGGCAACCTGGCTTTCTCAGACATGCTCATGTGTGCAACCTGTGTGCCCCTGACACTGGCATACGCCTTTGAGCCCAGAGGGTGGGTATACGGGCGCTTCATGTGCTACTTCGTCTTCCTGATGCAACCCGTCACTGTGTTTGTGTCTGTCTTCACCTTGACTGTCATAGCTGTGGACAGGTACTACGCCATGGTGCACCCGTTCCGCAGGAGGCTCACGATCCCTATTTGTGCTTATATCCTGGCTGCTATCTGGCTGCTGAGCTGCACCTTGGCTGCCCCGGCCTTGGTCCACACTTACCATGCAGAGTTCCCAGAACTGGACTTCTCCATCTGCGAGGAGTTTTGGTTCCACATGAAAAGAGATCGCCTAGCTTATGCCTACAGCACTCTCATCATCACCTACATCCTGCCTTTGGCCGTCATCTCCCTGTCCTACTTGAGAATATCGGTGAAGCTGAAGAATCGTGTAGTCCCAGGCAACGTCACCCAGGGCCAAGCTGAGTGGGACCGAGCAAGGAGGAGAAAGACATTTCGCTTGCTGGTCTTAGTGGTGGCAGCCTTTGGGATCTGTTGGTTGCCGCTGCACATCTTCAACATGATAAAGGACATAGACATCAGCTTGATTGACAAGCAGTACTTCAACTTCATCCAGCTGCTCTGCCACTGGTTTGCGATGATGTCTGCTTGTACCAACGCCTTCCTCTATGCCTGGCTTCACGACAGCTTCAGGGGGGAGCTGAAGAAAATGTTTGCCTGGAGAAAGAAGAAAATTGGACCCACTACAAACTGCATTATGGCCAGCGTGGTGTTGTAAAGGAGAGCTGGTGGGACTGTGCTTCCTTCACACGGTAACACTCTTTTCCACTTCTAATTAGTCCCTCGTCTGTCCTCAGGGCTCAACTAGAACAATGCAAGTCCCATGCAGAGCTTCCCCAGCAGCACCTCTGCTCCTACTGGAGAAGGAGAGGCAGATACCATGTTCCAAAATTGTCTTTACTTCTTTGACAGAGTTAGAGGTCAGGGAAGGAGACCTTAGCACAAGAAGATACCTTTGTATAAGCTCCAGGGATTCTGCCTATTGATTTTGGATACTGCTGGTAGCACTGACATGAGATCTGGGGACAAAGAGAAGCAGAAGGAGAGATGAGTAAGAGTCCTGAGTACCTCCATGAGGAAGTGTTTTGGATTGGGTAAAAACTAAGCTTGCAGATCTACCCCGAGTCCAGTGCTCAGCACAGGACCAACAGGCTGCCCGGGGGTGTTTAGAGTCTCCTTCTCTGGAGATGTTTAAAACCCACCCGCACATGTTCCTGTGCAGCTTGATCTAGGTGATCCTGCTGTGGTGGGGGGATGGGACTGGATGATCTTTCGAGGTCCCTTCCAATCCCTAATGTTCTGTGATTCTGTGATCCTGTGACCTAAGGGAGAGGGCAAGCAATATTCTTGGAGTCCTCATGGGTTAGGGCCATGCTGAAAATAGCCTAAGGCTTTCTAAAATCATATTGCTGAGCTGCTGTCTCAGCTGAGGGCAGGAAACCAGGCTGGTAGAAGCTGCTCTGAGTCTCCCTCTGCCCACCTGAGTTGTGCTGGCAGCAGCAGTGTGCAGGGATCTCCCACTCCTGAGGGTGTGAGTGGTGTATGGAGCAATAGCATCAGCTGGCCCGTGCTCCCTGCAAGCACCTGGGTATCTTGTACTCCTGTGGCCCTTGGTGGGGTCTGCTGTGACTGCCCTGAAGGGTTTCCTCCCTCACTACCATTTGTGTCTTGACTCTGGCTGAGCAGACCGAGTAGCTGTCTTCCAGCAGGGCTGCTCACCTGCCCACTATGGCCAGCCCCACTGGGCAAGAACCTGTGCTTCATGCTTCTTGAAGAATGCGATCCCAAGTGTCTTGGGACAGCATGTAGCAAGGTGAGATGCAGGATTACAAGAGGGAAAACAGAACTGGAATGATGCTCTTTCTGTGGGGAGCAGCTGTGATATCTCTTTGCAAAGTCACCTTGTGCTGGCACTGGGGATGGACATGCTGGAAACATAATGTGTGCTGAAAGACAGTCAAGTAGAGGAACATTAAGACTTACCAACACTTTACTGACACTGAACTGTGCTCTTGCTATTGTCTTGTGTAACCTGATGCTGATCCTAATGCAAGGGGACTGTGCTCCCAGACAGAGGAGTGGATGCCATCATGATCCTGTCAGTGCTGAAGTGCCCTCTCCTCATTCTTTGAGGTATCGATTTTGTCAAGTAGCAGTGCTGCTGCCATCAGCTTTGATCTTCAGAAACAGCCAGAGACGTTGATGCTGTCCTCAGGAGCACGTCTGGAGGTGTCTGTTAAGAGACAAGGGGTGGAAGTAACTGTTGACATTGAGCCCTGTATGAGCATTGTGTGACCAGTCAAAGAAAGACCTGTGACAAGGAGCAGAGTGGCAAGTGCTCTCTTTTGAAGGAGAATGGGGGAGAAACGGTTACTTTTGACATTCACCTTTCAGTCAGATGAGGGAGTTAGAAGCTATAATCAGCATAATGGTTTCTGGTTTCTTCCCTCTCTGTCTGAACAGAAAATATCTGAGGTAACAGATAAGCACAAAGAAAAAAGGTCTGCAAGGTGACATTGCTTCCAAAGAGGTTTCTTTCAGCCTGTTCAGAATGTGGGATGGCAGTAGGAACCGCCTGACACTGAGCTGAGATCAGCCAAGGAAGAAACAGGATCTCAGGGTGGTCAGCAAAGGCATCTCTCCCACCACAACTTCACATGGCCAGAAACGTGAGGCAACGAAAGGCTACAAGAGGAGAGAAGGAAGAAAGAAACGATGGTCTCTCTAGTTTGCAGATGTACTCCTGCGGTGACACAGCAACCAGTAAACTCAGACCGGTTGGAAAAATACACAGATGCAGATGCACACAGTCAGAAAAGCCCCGGAAAAATAGTTGAAGTTCCTTTTCACAAATTCCCTTAGAATTTCAAGCTGCTCGTAATAAGGAAATGGGTACCAGAAGCTGATTACAAAGACACTGAATCGAGGAGGTCCTTTTAAGCTGGGCGTCCCCCGTGTTCACTCTGTGATGAAGAGCATCTGCCTGGCTCACTGGGATCTATTAAAGACCGGTTTGCTTTTGATGAATTTTAGGAAACTGTTTCCCCTTCAAGGCACTGGAATAATTGGTGATTTTAGAAGGTGGAAAAACACCCTGCCAAACAAACCAACCAGACTTTACAGGCTCTTCCACCTTAGGAAAGAACAGGGAGTAGGGCAGTGGGAGAACACAGAAACCCTGCATGAAGCAGCTTTAAATAACAGCAAAATCGTGGGGTTTGGACACTTTGCTTCCATGGAGTTCACAGAATCACAGAACATTAGGGACTGGAAGGGACCTCGAAAGATCGTCTAGTCCAATCCGCTTGCCAGAGCAGGATCATCTAGTCCAATCCCCTTGTCAGCCTAGACCAAGTTGCACAGGAACACACCCAGGCAGGTTTTAAACGTCTCCAGAGAAGGAGATTAAATCAACCCCCCATGGCAGCCTGTTCCAGTGCTCTGTCACTCCACATGTTACTCCAAGCCCTTAAGTTGTTGGTTTGTAAAGGCTAATTACCACTGAGATAGCCCAGAATGTTTTTGGGCTCATAGGTTAAATACAGGCAGAGCTGTAATCCAGGGTGACCCCAAACCCACTGGACTACCAGGGAAGACTCTTGTGAACCACAGCAGCCTGGCACCGTTTCTTTCATACCCTCATTTGCCAGCACTGGAGTTTGGCTTTTGACTGTTCTCTTGAACATTTATGACTGCAGATGGCTACTGCAGAGAACTTCAGGAAGGAAGGAAGGAAGAGCTTGGATTTTGTTTTATCTGTTGTTTTTAGGGGGGCTGTTTCCTTGAGACAGAAGTGCAGGGCTGTTCAGCGCATATGTTGTCCTCACACTGACGGATGCACTGGGAACATCTTGCTATCAGCAGCCCCTGGAGCTAGTTACAGCAGCAGTGAGTTGTGTCACCTCAAGAAGGTGCTCAGAAGCACCCAGCACAGCAGGCACACTTGTTTAAGTGCTGGTTTAACCTGCATTTGCTCTGAAACTGTCAGGAGTTGTATTCACAGCAGAAAGCTCAGAGCCTGCCCTTTGCTTCAGACTATTTTCAGTGCTTGGTTTTGCCCATGCACCCTGAAATGATCTGCATTTCCCAGCCATGGGCTCCTGAAGCTCCTTCTCTTTCCTCAGCAGACCCTTAACCCACCTCAAATCCTGCAAGGTCATTTTTCCAGGCTTCACCTGCATGGTGCTGCTTCCCTCAGCAGAAGGGCTGCGGGTGCCGCTGGCTGGCAGGGACCAAGACACAGCCTCTGAATCAAGTCCCAGGAATCTCTGCTCAATGTAATTACTGCTGTCTCTGATATCCAGAGTAATAAACAATAATAAGATTTAGAGGCACGTTGCTGTGCTTCTTTAATCCAGTTATGCAAATAATTGTTCTAAAAGCTGCCGTGAGAAGAGTGTTTGCTAATCTCCACCCCTCTCCCGGGAGGTGCCGAGGTTCTCTGAGGGACCAGGGCTCAGCACTACAGTATTTTTGGTCGTATAATTTTTAATTACTATTTAATAAATCTATGCATGCTTTGATTTTTATAAAGTAGCCCGGTTCAAGGCTTGGTGAATGCATTAACTTCCCCTGGAAGGGTTTTAGTCATTTCAGGCTTACAAGGAGCACCCTCTTATGAGGACAGGCTGAGGGAGCTGGGGTTGTTCAGCATGAAGAGGAGAAGGCTTCAGGGGGACTTCCAGTCCTTGAAAGGGGCCTGTCAGGAGGCTGCAGAAGGCTGTTCACAAGGCAGGGAATGATAAGACAAGGGGTCATGGTTTGAAGCTGAAAAAGGGTAGATTTAGGCTGAATGTGAGGAAAAAGTTCTTGAATCTGAGGGTGCTGGTTCACTGGAACATGCTGCCTAGAGATGTGGTGGAGACATTCAAGGTCAGGCTCAATGGGGCTGTGGGCAATCTGTTGTAGAGATGCCCCTGTTGGTTATACAGGGCTTGGACCATTGGAAGTCCCTTCCAACTCAATACATTCTATGACTCCGTGACCAGGGATGGAGCAGGGGTTGTGTCTGGGGTGATGTCTGGCAGACTGCTAAGTGCTCCCCCTATCTGCTGGGACTTTCTTCCAGTTGTTTACATGAGCTGAGACATTTCAGCAGGTGGCACCTCAGGTGTTCTGCACTTCGCAGCAGCAAATCTGTGCTGTTTAGAATCATAGAATCATAGAACCATTAAGGTTGGAAGTGACCTACAAGATCAAGCCGAAACATCAACCCAACGCCACCACACCCACTTAACCATGTTCTCTAGTGCCTAACAAGTGCCCTCGTGCTCAAAACGTTTGCCAAAACACCTGTCCAAAGTATACGACCTTACATTTGTCTTTGCTGTGACCAAGAGACCATGAACAATCCCCATTTACAACATTCCCTTTCACATTACTCTTCGTGTTGGATGTTGAGTAAATTTAGCATCTATTCATCAAATACAGCTGATAGCATCCTCACGCACTCCTTCCTTTTATACCAGTTACAGTGGAGCCAACTTAGAACCACGCTTACCTACTGGAAAAATCATCCCTAAGATGCCACTGGGGCCAAGCCTCCGCATCTCAGAAGGCTCTGCATGTCATAAATGTGGAGATTAATAGAGATATAGAAGGAATTGATGGGGTGAGGCAGGGGAGAGGGGAATGTCTTCAGTTAAGCTGAAGAGCACAGATTCAGGCAGATTCAGGAAGCACAGCTTCACAATTTGCCTCACAGAGCATCATGCTAGCAAATGCACTGTACTTCCAGTGTTTACAGATGTTGAATTGCTTGATCAAACATAAGCTACTCTCGCAGTCAAACATGGGATTTGTGTTAAAAGGCAATGTGCTTATGAAGCCTATAAAAAGGCAAATCACTATTTGATCAGGAATTAAAAACCCAGATTAGATAGTGCGCAAAGGTCACTATATCTGAAAGCAGGCAGCCAAAAAAACCCCCAACCCCTAGCAGTGAATAAAAACTCATTTAGGGTTAGGTAGAGTTTGTCTCTCCTCTGCCTTGCAAATGGCACCTCAGAGGAGTCACCAAAGACTAATTTGTTTGTCAATGCCTTTCTCTATGTGACTTGTCCTTAAACTTGGACGAAGAAAACGGTGAGAGCCGCGTTTGTGTCACATTTGGAGAGTGGCAGTTAATCTGGGATAGGCAAAAGCAGACCCTACCATATGGTTGTTACTCCCAGGAGCATGATGAATGCTTCCCAGCTGATGGATAGGCTGGGAAAAGCTGGTATTTTTCATACCAGCTGAACAACAGATGCTCTCTGTAGTTTTAATTGAGTGAATCTTGCTGTTGAGGTGTCAATGGTGAGTTATAATTAGCTGTCTAAGATTGTGCAGGGTACAGACATAAGCTGCAAACGATATACCTGCAGCTGGGAAAAAAGCTGCCCAACTGGACAATGCATCCATCAATCTGCCCACCAGATGAGAAGAGGGCAAAGAGTAGCAACATGCTGCTGGTACAGCCGCTGCTGTCTTTGCCTCTCCTGCATGAAGAAGTACAACCCAAATTATTACCTCCAGCCTTCACGTCTCACTGCCCACTATCCTTTTCTTCCCCCTCAGAAAGCCTACTTGCATTCCCCCTGCTTCCCCTGAAGAAAAGGTCGCTCAAGGGACAAAACAAACATCTCTGCCTCACAGAAAGCACAGAGAAATCAGAGCAATTTCTAAGATGCAGCTCATCTTCTCTCTCAAACTGTTTTCTGCAAGCAGAAGTGGCCATTTGTGCCTCACGCGCTGTCTCTGCACCCAGCCATTTGCTGTGCAGCTCTGCAGCTGGCAGGAGCACTCCTACCCACCCTGCCTGCCTGTCATGGGGAGCACTGGCTGGTGTGGTCGCATCAAGTAAATGCCCTTCCTCGTGCTCAGTGACCTCTTTCGGGGTGAAAAGCATCACTAACCCTGCTTCTTTGTACCCGAATTCCCTCAACAACATCAAGAGTTTGCTTTACTGAAAGTCACTGCAGACGCATCAAATATACCCCTGCCCATACTAATGGGTCACGAGAAGTTGTTATGCTCCCTGTTCCAAGAGTAGGATTCAAGTGTCTTCTTGCTGTGCAGTCACACAGCTAGAGGGGTAAGTGTTTCCTTAGGCTGATTTCAAGCAATTTTTGCAAATGTTTCTCTTCTCCCTGCTCTCACAGCTCTCCCACAGACTTGTGAATCCACTGATCCAGTACTTAGCAGAAGCAGAAACCTGAAGGATGTTGAAATCTTAGTAGCTATCTTAAGTGAGGAAGAATACTAACATGTTTCTGGTGCTCCTCAGGGAAGGAGGTGGCTTCTCCAGCAGGAGCAGGGATGGTATTGTCCCCCTGTACTCAGCGCTGGGGAGGCTACACCTTGAGTACTGGGTCCAGTTTTGGGCACCTCAGTACAGGGGAGACATCGAGGTGCTGGAGTGAGTGCAGAGGAGGGCACTGAAGTTGGTGAAGGACTTGGAGAATAAACCTCATGAGGAGAGATTGAAAGTGTTGGAGCTGTTTAGTCTGAGGAAGAGGAGGCTTGGGGAGACCTCATGGCTCTCTACAACTATTGAAAGGACATTGTAGAGATGTTGGTGCTGGTCTCTTCTCACAGGTAATTAGTGACAGAATCAGAGGGATGGGCTTCAAGCTTCAACAGGGGAGGGTTAGACATCTTGAAAAAATTCTTCACGAAGAGAGAGGTGAGGCACTGGAATGGGCTGCCCAGGGTGGTGTTTGAGTCACCAACCCAGGATTAAAAGTGTTTAAAAGTCACTTAGATGTAGTGTTGGAGGATCTGGTTTATGGGTGAACTTGTAGAGTAGGGCTGATGGTTGGATTTGATGATCTGAAGGGTCTTTTCCAACCTGAATTATTCTGTGATCTAAATGCTCTCTCCTTTAGTGACCCACCCAGGATCACACAGGGGATGGTGTAAACTGTTGAGAACCAGTTAGGAGATGGGCAGGCTGTCTGCCTACAGGGCAAAAAGCGATGGGTTAAGAGCATGAAGCTCAAACACATCTCTTTGTTAATGTCCCTTTGGGATCTAGAAACCTGCTCACAGATTGGGTTGACTTTCTCACCTGTTGTTCGCTTTCCCTTTCTACAGCCCTCTTTGCCTAACTAGGCTAACGAAGCTAATGATTGATATAAATAATAAAACACTCTCAGGATCTTCCTGCTTTGTGTCTCCAGCCTGCTGGAAATCAGTTTGGGATCACTGCTGCCTATTTGCAGCAGATTGGGCTCTGTGTTCTTTGCATCTTGTTTATGTTAATTATTGCCATTACGTTGTAATTTCCTTGTGGCTTCTTCTCTGCAGGAAACACGCAGAAGGAGGTGATGGCTTTAATTCTCACATCTACATTTCCTGCAATTTCTACATTCCCATTAGGCACCGCAGACGTTTCAAGAGCAGCTAGCAGGGCTGCACAGAGAAGCTTGCTGCTTTCCAGCGGAGCAATGAGGTCTGCCTCTCCTGCAGAGCACGGTTCTTGGTTTCCAGACAACACACTGGAAAGAGCTCACAGCGGCAGGAGGGGTTTGTTGCTGTGGTCTGTGAGATCCTGCTGATGTGTGTGGTGCTGAGGATTGCTCTTACACAGCTCACGATCCCCTCATGTCACCACCAACAAAGCAATGTGCTCCTCTGAAGGGTGGTGCTCCTGTGAGGCTGGGCAGCATGAGGGTTGTCGCCCTGCCCATGGTTTCTCAGCTGCACCCACAAGTGGAAATGTGATAACCAAAGGACATGGTGGTTGTTATGCACTGGCACAGGCTGCCATCAGTCACAGCTCTGACTTGTGCAACCAGCTGCATTTAGGAGTGAGAAGGTGAAACACTGCCTTGCACTGTAAAGCAAACCTCTTCAGGGCTCACGGACACAGGGAAAGAAAGAAGGGAAAGAAGGAAAGAAGGAAAGAAGGAGGAAAGAAACTCTTTGGACTTTTAAGCAAGTAATCACTTGATGATGCAAAGGCTGAACTTAAAACCACGTGGAGACTGTTTCTTCATGAATGTAGGCGTTATTCAAGCTTTCTTGTGTGGTCCCTCATTTGCAGTTCCCAGCTCCTTGTACTGGCTTTGATGCATTTTCATATCCACCCCTCAGCCATATCATGAGCTTGAAGAGGGGCAAACCGGGTGTATGAACCGTCAGTGTGAGGTCCGGTAGGCAGAGCCAGCAGAGTCCGGAGTCAGATGAGTTGAGAGAGTGGATGCCCTTGTGAAAGGGTGGAGCTTTTAAAAATAATTGAAAGGCTGGGGACAGGGTTCTGAGGTAAATGTTGAACTGAACCATTTCTGAGCAACATGATGCCGCTTTGGAGGAAGCAGGATGAAAAGAATACAAATATCATGTGTTAGCAATGAGCTACGTCACCAAGTAGAAATTACTGAGTCATGAAGTATTTAAAATCATTAAGAAGACAAAGCCTTCAACACTCAGCTTTGGAACGATTCCCTCCTTTTCCTGATTACTGGCTCCTTTTAAAATTCAACATCTGTTGTTAATAGACCTACAAAAATTAAAAATAAATTTGAAACCATCTGAAGCACTAGACACAGCATATGGCAGACCTGTTCAATCTTAACAAGTCTATAATATTATCTTTGTGAATCACTTCTCCATTAAAACATGTGTTCATGTCTGCTGTATAAAATAATGTTTATTTGGAAAAGCCTTTTGTACCACCCAAGCAACTGTCAGGTGTCACAGCAAATCCCAAGGTGTTTTGATAATAAATACCTCCTCTTGGAAACCTGCCACAAACTGAGGGTAGACAAACTGCAAGTCATCACAGATCAGACAAAGTCCTAGCAACATCACCAACAACGCACGGGGAAGCTGTTGAAAAGTTACGTTTTCTGTACAAAAGGATCAGTTCCTTCACTTTTATGTGAGCTGGGAAAGGGCAGATTTAGGTCAGACATCAGGAAGAAGTTATTTAATCTGAGGGTGTTGGATACCTGCAACAGGCTGCCTAGAGAGGTGGTGGTGGAAGTCCCATCCCTGGAGACATTCAAGGTCAGACTGGATGGGGCTCTGGGCAGTCTGTTCTAGTTAGAGATGTCCCTGCTTGTTGTAGGGTGTTGGACTAGATGACCATTGGAGGTGCCTTCCAACCCAATATGTTCTATGATTTTTAAGACATCATGGAAGGCACCATTCCAAACACTTCTCACCCCAAAAGAAGATGTATATGAGGTCTGACAAGATCTGCAGAAATCCATAGTTCATAATGTTCTTCCTTTATTCCTGCGCAAAGTTCTCTATGCAGCCATGAGGCTTCCAGTCTCAGAGACGCAGGGTTTAAATCACACCTTCACTTTGTATCCTCCATAGTGATTGTCAGCTCATTCAGCTCAAAGAGCAGTTTATTTTGCACATTAACCTTCAACATTTTGAGCAAAGCCTTCTCTCAGTGCGTTGCATGAATGATGTGCCTGGGATGCTGTCAATGCCTCTATGTACTCACCCCCTCTTATAGAGTTTAAATCTGACTTGTGGGTTTATCCTGCTTTCCATGGATTTAAACTGAAGTGCTAAAGTAACCAAGAGCCCTAGGTTAAATACCTTTTCTGAGGTATTTAAATACTATTTAAATAAATCTAAATATATGTGAAACTTACAATAATTTACTTATTATGAGGCAAAAACCCCCAACTAACCAACAGCAAAGCCAAACCCTCAAAATCCTCAAATCCCAAGAAATTAAAAGAATGCATTATATAAAACGTAAGTTGTTCTTAAAATTCCTTGATTTCTGGGGATCAGGTCAATTTTAAAAGGGGCTGAAGGTGTTCTAATGTTTTCCCACCGAGGAAGAAGGTTTATGCCAGCGAACTGTTTGGTAGCTTTCTATACCATTATGAGTTTGCTGAGTTCTCAGAAACCCATTGAATATTTGAGAGCAAGAACAAAGCACGTTATATTTTTAGTGCTAAAAAGCATTAGCTGGATGAGCTGCATGTGTGAACATGAACTTCAGCGAACACATCCCAATCCACACTGGTAGTTGTGATGGAAATAGAGATAATTAGGCAAGTGCTTTCGCTTCCAGTTCTAACATGAGATATTTAAAAACAGAGGTGGAAGGTGAGTTGGAGAAAGGCCAGACTGGTACAAGAATAGCCTCAACATTTCTGAGAGCAGCGAATAATGGCTCAATGCAGAGCGTCAGTGCAGCTTTCTAAATCTGAAGCTGTTCGCACTCAAATATTGAGACTGGAGGAGATGGATACGAGCGATGGAGAGCTGCACTAGGCACACAACTTACCTGTTTAAAAATAGTTGCAGAACAGCAAGGCTTAACAAATCTTCCTAAACTACAGATGTTTGAAATGTGGATCTGCATTTTGATTTCAGCTTTTATCGCAGGAGTTCTAACCCTTGAGTAGAGATGAGTGTTTCTGTACTGTTTCTTCTCAGATTGAGCCTTTTTAACCAAGTCATTGTGGTTTTCTGCTCCAGATAACAGTTCCAAAATTAGCTTTGAGGTGTCTCTCCACCAGGTTTTAATTTAACGTTCACAGCATAAGTGAAGGATAGAACACAGACAGTCGTGTGAGTAGAAGCTGCCGCTAATGCCCCATTTACAGGATCTAAACATAAATCCAAAAGAAATGATGGAGGACCATAGGAAGCTTTGAAGTGCTCCGTTTAATCTCTGCATAGCTCGAGGTGTTCTCTGTGAAGCAAAACACTTGTGACCTGGAATTGATGCCTTCTGCGCTAGGTCTAGGCTGCCCCAGAGCACTGGGGTTTCCAGGGAGGGCAATACTCTTCCAGAAAATATTCTCTCTGTGAGCCGGGTACTGCCAGTTTGAGTCACTAAGAGACGTCCCCGTAAGTGCTGAAACACAAGGAAGACGTTACCAGCAACAAAACACAGCAGAGTTTAGCTATGCAGAGTGTGCTAATTCCTTTTATTAATGACTAAGAATCCAACAGACACCTATTACCCACCAAGTCTCAACGCTGCACATACATTTTCCAATAAGCTCTAATTAGCCATTTGAGAACCTGCCAGAGAGTAATAGTTTCATTTAGTTCACAATAAGCAGCAGTGAGAATAAGTTGTCACTGAGAGCTGTGTCTCATCTGAAAAGCAGTCTAAAAGGAACTACAAAGCATCTATGACTCAGAGCACTTAAGCACACATATCGCAGTGTGCCTGGTTTTAAATAGCTCCTCCTTCTGCTGGAGCGTGTTTGGAGAATCTGTCTGAACAGGAGAGGAGCAAACACAAGTAACTCCTCAATGGTTATTACAGGGAGCACATCACATTTTGAGCTGCTTTCATGTACTTGAGAAGCTTTATTTCAGCTCCATCCATATCAGCAGAAGCCTTAATTTCAGAGCAGGGTAAGAGGAGCTTGGCTAGTCAGTACACTGAGTACCACCTTCCTGCAAGAAACTAGTATCAGCTTCCCTTCACCATTCAGCATTAATACATTTAATGAAATGGCTGGATTCTTACTCACCAAAGTATCTTCATAAGTTAATCTTTATTTCCCTGGAACCTGCTAGTCTGCTTTTTTTCTCATTAATTATTTTCACATTAGAGAAACAAATCCTGTTTTGCCAGCCTTGCCAGCAAATCTTACAACCTACGTCCTAAGAGACCCCATCCTCTTGACGAGTGTGATGTCCTCCCACCATCACCCCTTGACTCTCCAGCTCCAGCACATTAGGCTGAACATTTAATAGGACACTTAAAGTCCCCATGTAAAGCCCTGGCAGTACTGCTGCAGGCTGGCTTGGATGGAAGCATCTTATAGACAGACATAGCTTACTAAACGACGAGTTTTACCAGGTGCCATTATTAGCAGATAGCATCACATTAAGTCAGGTGGAAACCACCAATGTGAGAGATTAGAATAACTATCCGATACTAGAGAAGCCTATTAAAACAGAAACCCCCCCATCCTAGTCTTCTGATAACATAAACACAGAAAAGAACGAGAACCTATTAAAAATGTCAGACGGGTCATGAAGGAATCTAATTTCCACTTCACAGGATCACAGAACATTAGGGATTGGAAGGGACCTCGAAAGATCATCCAGTCCAATCCCCCTGCCACAGCAGGA
>JAOXOE010000632.1:26188060-26276378 GCA_028565055.1 Phoeniculus purpureus | reverse complement strand
AGGTCGTTCAGGTAGTCCGAAACCCGGACCGGCGTGCGGCGGATGTATGGCTGGATGCGCTCATGCGCGGCCAGCATGTCCTGATAGGTCGGGATGTACATGGCGTCCTTCATCACGCGGCCTGCTTGCGGGCCTGCGCGGCCGCGGCCTGGGCTGGCGGCCGGGGCCGTGCCCGTGCTCGTGCCCAGCCCAGCCGAGCCCCGTCGGGCCCAGAGCGGCCACCATGGGCGACGGGCGGTGATACCCTCGCCGAGCCCCGCCCTGCTGCTCGCTGCTCTGGCAGCTGTTCGCCCGTCCGCCATGGAAGAGGAGAGCATGGAGGAGGAGGGCGGCTGCGAGGCCATGATGGACGACCAGAACCACAACAACTGGGGCGCCGGCGGCTACGGGCGGCACCTGCTGGCCCCCACCGCGGCCCCGCTCGGTGACCGTCTCCTGTGCACTGCTGGCCCCCCGGCCGTGGCGCCGCTCCCCACCGTGCCCGAGGCCAACGGCGTGCTGCGGGGCTGCGATCCCAGCGGGGCTGCGGGCAAGGGGGCAGCCGGAGCCATCGCCGCTGCCGCCATCAACATCAACGCCTCGACCTCCAAGTTCCGTGAGTGATAGCCCTGCCCTGCCTTCCACCCCGCACTGCGATCCCGCGGTTCTGACAGCGGCTCCCTCCACTCTGCTGCCCCTCCGCCCACTTCTCTGCCTGTGGCTGGTCCCCTGCGCGGGGCTTGGCCCAGGAGGCTCCTTGAAGCGAGATCAAGCGGGTGTAGGCGCCGTGGAAGGGGAAAAATCCCCTTCCCTGCACTCTCCCGGCTTCTGCTGCTGCTCTCCCTCTCACGGCCAGGTGACGTGGTTCATCTGCCTGGGGAACTGAGAGAGCCAGTGTTTCAGCTCTACAGAAGTGCTGTTGCTTTTTCCGAAGCTTAGAGATTTATTCTTTTCCCCTGAAAAACCAAAGATGAGTCTCAAAGTGGTAGTGAAGGGGAGGGGTGTGCTGCCCGAGAAGGGCAGCAAAGACATGATGAGAACAACCAAAGACAAATTTACCCTCCCCCCCAGTAATTCCAAAAAGTGTTTTGCCTGTAGCTTTTAACAGAAGTTGCAAACTTTTTTGTTGTTTTACTGAGCCAAGGTTGAGGGAAGGCAAGATTGTTTTGCTGTTTGTTTCAATTCTCCTTTTATGTCCACAAGTCGTGCTGCTGGACATGCTTTTTTTCTCTAATAGCTGTTGGAAAAAGTTGGATTTGATTGATTAAAAATATTCCTGGAAGTGTAACTGTGTGTCAAGTTAAGTTTGTATGGGAAAGGCATCTTTTTTACTTTATTTACCCCAATGCTAACTCACCTGTCCAGCTCCTCAGCAGCTCCCTACTTCTCTGGGAGCCTGGGTTTCATGGCTCCAGGCACACTGCCAGGGCTGGCTGCTTTGAAGTTGAAGCTCCCAGACTCCATGAGCTTTCAGGCTCTTTTTGCCTTCTTTGTCAGAGCTCCAGGTATTTTGGGATGGCTTGTAACCACCTGAGACAGTTGAAATGAAATGTTGTTTGGCCTTACTAAACTACACTCTTGAATTCCCAATCTTAAAATTTAAAAAGGTCTTAGTTTTCCCTTCTGGTTCAAAATGAAAATAATTTTGGGTCTTTCTGAAATGGGACAGTGACATCCTAGCTAATTGATAATTTATGTCTGAAGTGGAGAAGACGTGGGTGAACATGGTTTTGCATAGGGTTTTGATGGGATTTGAGTTCTTGTTCTTGCTTCTCTAGCATTGGTGTCCCACATTATATCTGCCTTAGCAATGTTAAATACTATTTAAAACAAAATAATAAGCAGTGGCAGATCATGCATAGAGAAGCTGATTGTTGGCCCTAAGCTTGATAGGAAAGTTGTCTGTTCTCTGCTGGATGAAGAACTTGCAGCTGCATGAGCAGGCACTCATGCTTTATGATGCAGAAGCTTAATCTGAGACTGGTTATTCTACAAGTGACCTTCGAAAATATGAGTGATGCATGATTTCCAGTGATTGTATGACAAACTGGAGTGTCTGGAATTCACATAAGCCTGTCCTTCTGATTCTTTGTTCCAAACCAAAAAGATCCAGTGCCTGTGTTCAGCACACTTTCATGTGTTGGGTTTTGTTCTTGTTTGTAGTTGCTGAGCAAAGCTGCGTGATGGGCCTTTTCTGGTCTAATTTAGTTGACAAAATGAGGAAGGTTAGATGGAAACTCTTTAAAATGTAAGAGTTTTCCTTTTGTTGTTTTTCACCCTTTCCAAGCAAGGATGGTTATAAACTAGATGCAGCCTCATTTCAGGTGGGCATGTGGCTGTAAGCATTGGCATGTCTAGAGTTGACTGCTCCGTTGCATAATGCAGTGCGGTGCTGTGTGTACGCTCTGCTGCGAAAAGCAAATTGTCTGAGGATGGAAAAGTTTAACACTGCTTTTACTAACCTCAGTCCTAACTGAGGAGGACGGAATAAAAATAGAATAGAATCAAAAGCAATGACAGGGCAGCCTCTTAAACCTGCTAATGTATGCTGGGATGTGTCAGGCAGGGGATAGAACAGAGTCTGTTCTGTAAACATGCGTGTGAGGACTGAGAAAGAGTAGAGCCACTTGCAAATCTGTAGATCAGTCTCAGGCATCTGCTTGAAGAGTTTGCACGCTGACGGGGTATTGTAGGATTGTAGGGTGTGTTGCTAATTCACTATAAAGCTTCATATATGTCATGTTGTGGGATGGAAATAAAGCTCCTGGGAGATGCCTAGCTGCTTTGTTTGATTTTTATTGTCAGAATAAATGACAGGTAATTGTGAGATCCATGTCTGCTTACTTGACAGTAAGTTGGATTACCTGTCCCACTCTGCCCCCAGCTTTCTTAGCTGTAGTTTTAAAAGAAGGATGTTTCTTATGTGTAAATGTTTTGAGTAGCTTTTCAGGTTAGGTTGTCTCCTCTGAATAACAAAGCAAACAGTATCAATGATTTGTCAAAATGTTTAGATTTAAATTATTGTAGCCTTCACATCCTGTGCCTGTTGCTGCTTCAGCATCTTTTCTCGAGCGGTGCGCACATGCAAGTTTTTCTTACTGATTCCATCTGAGATAAGCCTACCTTTGGATTGTTATTTATTTATTTTTTAATCTTAGCCTGTTTTGCTGATTGAAGTTGATACCAGAGAGTTTGGTAGCTTGGAGCATGCTGTGTTCTGACATATCTGGGTTATGATGTGCAGCTCATGCATATTCTTCTTCACTGAAATGCTGTCGCTGCTGCATGTGATTCAGACAGTTTTTCTTTTGAAGTTTTCTGTGTATGAAAAAGCAGTAGTTGTTTCTCAAGTTTTACTTGGGAAATCTTTTAATAATTTGCTGAAAGATGCTGACTTCCTTTCCTTTCGATCAGACTGATTTCTGTTCCAGCCCCACCCCAAACTTGCAGCAGTTGTAGCATGTTACAAAATGTCTCTGCCACTTCCCAGGAACACAGTAAATCTCCGTGAAATGAGGGTGGTCTTTTAGTATAGCCCTTGCCTTGTCATTTGGACCTGGAAGCTGTCGGGTAAATCCTTTTAAGTCTAGAATTGCTAATGTATGGATACAAGTTAAGAATGACATCCTAAAAAGATGGAAGGCAGAGAGGGCAGTCTGTCTTTATTGTGAAGGATTTGTGCAGTTCCTTTCCTTCCCAGTCTTGAGGTTGTCTTTGTGGAGTCTGTAAGTGGAAGGGGTTGCCCCAAGTCATCCTTCACGTTTTGTGTGCATGTAAGCAGTGCCACAAAAAAAAGAACTTAACTTGTGACAGTTATTAAAGTAATTTGTTTTCTGTATTAGAGAAATGAAACCACTCATGGTTCAGTGTGAGATCTTTGGACTCAACTGTATAAATATTATAGTTGGCTTAGTTTCAGAACTCAAGTGTGGAAATCAAATTAAGTAATTTTTTAAGAGTGTTTTGAGTAAGAGTGAAGCTCCACTACAATGCTACTTTGAAGTCATCACTGTTTCCTATGTAAGTCTAGGGGTGTTTGTAAAAGCATTTAGTCCCTTACCTGTGCAGCACTTCTGATGGGCAGGATTTCCTATCTGCTGCTGCTGCTGCTTGCTTCTTCCATGCTGTAGAAAAAGTAGATTGATGTCTCAGCAGTCTATTGTAAAAACTATGTTGCAGTGTTCTAAGTTCTTATGTGACTCTTTTCTTTCAAATGATCAGATCTCATTTAACATCCAGGCGTGGGTGTGATTAGTTGTTGAAATCTTAAATCTAGGCTTTGTCTGATATTTATGATGACTTCACTTTAGTATTTTCTGTGGAGCAGAGCACTTCTATGGAGCATTACCCACTTTTTGTGGGTAACAAAGCAAAACACAAATGTTGAAATTTTGCTGCTGACTGTAAGCTTGTACATGGACTCTGCTCCTGAGAGTATCTGCCCACAGCCTCTGGGCTCTGTAACGGATGAGAACTCTGTAAGTCATTGTGAGACAGGTGAATAAGGGGTGCATTTGCTGCTAAGCAGGTGCTGTGCTGTTCCTGACCATGTGAATGCTTTTACATGGTGGAGCTGACTCCCTGGGCGTGTTGTCCTAGTCATGGTGTTCCTGGACCTGTAACCTTTATCACTGTGTTAGCAGAGTGTGTCATACTCTCAGGTTGCAGGCTCGAGTATTGGGACAGCATCCTGCAGCACTTGGTGACCCATTCACTGCTCAGATGCTGTCCAGGTTACCAGACCTGTTTCAGGTGAGGCAGCAAAAGTGAACCAATAACTAGTTGGGTGAAGAGGGGGTGTAAGTAGTGCACTAATATTTTCACGAAGCAAAGGTCTGGCTGAAACACCGTAAAAAGACACATAACACTGATAGCATGCAAACTGTTTATTCTCCCACACCTCTTTATGGCATGCTCTCTTTATACTCTTCTTTTTCTCGTGATAACCTAACTGTTTTGCCTACATTTCTGTGGAATTGTTCTCATGCTGCTGCCAAAAGTGCTTTACCCTGCTCCTTTCAACTCCTTGTGAAAACAACGCTTTGGAAACTTGCTCCTCAAAACCAGCAGTGAATGTACTTTCACGCATGTATTTAAACACTGCCCCATTCAAAATATTTAAGTACAGTGTCTAAGCTGGATTGTTTAGGGCAGGAGCATCTTTGTTCTGTATGGCTCAGACCTAGCTGTAGATTTTTTGGTTTAGAGATGAAGTGTATCCTGTGACTATAGTTACCCAGAGCTTGGTTTTCTGAGTTGGTGCTGTGAAGCCATGGTAGTGTGACAAACCAGCAAGGTCATCCTGTGAGTAGAAGTTGCTAACTCTTCTGCTGTGGTTGCTCTTGGAACTGAGCCACTGAGTGTGGTTATTTCTGAAGTCCTCTCTGAGGAGAAAGAGGTGAAATTTCTGATGTGTCTGTTGAAGGCAAACTGAGTGGCTTGTGCAAGACAATGCAGTTGTGAAGTTCAGGAGGAAAATCAGGGAGTGATGGGGTGCACTGATTTAAATGTCTCTTCTTGTCTTTCTATTGCGTCTTACCTGGAAAAGGAATATTACTATGCCTGCCATAGGGGGAACTGTAATACAGACCCAAGAATGTCTAATCTAACTTGCAGTTAACAGCCTAACTGCAAGTGAAGGCAGAGGGAATTGCATCAGCTTTTAGGCCAAGGAAGCTGCTGGTCCCACCTGAGTCCTGTAAAATGAATAACAACTGGAAAGGAGTATTCCAAATCCAGCTTTGGCCAAAGCCAGTTCTCCTGCATGTGGGGACCCAAGTGCTAATTGGTGATTCTGTACTCCCACAAAGTTATGTGATGTGTTAATGCCTTAATCTCAACTACTGGACTCTTTTTATAAATTATTGTTATATTTTCATGCTAGAACTCCCAGAAGCTTGTTTTTCCCTGCTGCTTGCCCTGCTAAGAAACATCCAAGTGTTTATTTGGCAGGAAGCAAACCATTCCCAGGATTTTTGGCCAGCTTATTAGTGTGATCTGAAATTGCAGAGCATTCTCTTGTTTCTTTTAGCTGAAGTTACTAAATGTAGTATTGTCTTTTTCTTGTAGTAATGAATGTTATAACAATTGAAGACTATAAGAGCACATATTGGCCAAAGCTGGACAGTGCCATAGATCAACTTTTAACTCAAAGTCCTGGTGACTACATCCCTATCTCCTATGAGCAAATATACAGGTAAGGAAATCTTTTAAGTGCTACATTACTTTATTTTTTTTAGTTAAATGTTTTATTTTGCAGCCTGTGCTGTATGTTGTGTTTATGGGGAGGTGGAGAGGGGCCAGTTGTATGAAGCACAATATTGTTTAAATTTTTGGAATGGGTGAATAATAGATATGTGTCTTGACATCCCATATTAATGGGGAGAAATGTTGAAGTAAAATGCAGAAGTCTGAAAACATTGAAGTAAGCTCCTCCACAGCTGCTTACTGTACTATATTGAGAAATGTCTTAAAATCGCAACATCCTTTTCCTCAAAGGGTTAGAAGAGAATAGGCATTTAGGCACAGTAGGCGTTTGTCTTAATGTTTCAAAAGGCTGTTTGTCGTGCTTGATAGGAACCAATTTAGTGCAGTAGTGGTGCAGAAGTAAATAGAAGCAACTGGCTTCAAGATCCATCTCTATAAAATGTCATTTGCGTGTTCTGTATCGGGTAGATTTGGTCTGATTTCCCCCTTGCCCATGGCGCATGTAGTTGAGGTGTTTGAAAGACTGACACAAGGCTTAGTCCTTCATATCTGCATTCTTATCTGGAGAACATTAGATCTGTATCTGGCCTGGAGCTGCAGATTACTTTGCCTTAGAAGGAATCTAGTCACACAGCAGAAGTGCCCTACGACTAAGCTAGCCCACAGGAGTGGGGATGATAGAGAATTTGTTTCAGAACCTCAGTGCTGCTTCAAACCCAAGTGCTAAGTGCTTCAGAGACCTGGCAGTTTCTTGAGAGATTAACCAAGAAACTGGGGGGTTTTGCTGTGCTGGTGACAGTTGTTCAGGGTGTTGCTAAATAGGGTAGAACCAGGGCAGCTGCTGCTGTGTTTACTGGCCAAGATACCATCAAAACTACTGGCTCTTGCCATCCACACATCTAGTAGCACTGCTGTCCTGGCTTCCTTTACCATGGCCTTGCTCTTTATGAAATAACCCAGTTAGCTCAGTCACTGATTGGGGTTTTTAGGGATTTCCAGCCTTTGTCTCTTCAGTTTGAAACTTTGGGTTAGGGAGCCAGTCCAAAGAATCCAAGAAAGGCAGGTGTTCAGTCTTCCCTTTTCTCTTCATTTAAAAACATAAATAAATTTCCTCTTTCCTATCTAAACTCTAGGAACTGCTCTTATCAGGGCTCAGGCATCAGCACATGTCAATAAATGAGATGGGAAATTTCAGTTGAGACATTTTGCAGGTTTAGTGTAAACAATCAAAATCTTTTTCCTAGGTCAAAATCCTCAGTGTGCCCACAGCTGTCTGTAAGAGTTGAGCCACCATGTCCTCATAGTCTACTAAAAAGTGCAAACAATGCTTTGACACCTGGAATAGATCTGTAGCTGGTTATGGTTTTCAGATAACTGTAGCTTATCTTTGTGATGTTTATACTGCTCAAAAGCTTTATTTATCAGAGAAATGATGGCTTTAAAGTTTGCTGAGATAACCCTACCACATCAGGGTGACACCTGATGCAGTACTGTCAGGTACTTTAACAATTAAAAGAATGTATTTGACCAAAACAAAAGTTTATCCGCAGTTTAGTGCTAAGGGCAAAGCTAGTGAGTCAGAGGTTTTAAGTTTTCTTTTAAAATTTCTGCCTGTGGAAGCAATTACTCTGACATGGCCTCTCCCAACCAGGAGCTCTTTTAAGACACTATATTAGAAGATGTCCTTTTGCATGACTTATGATCTAGACAACACAGACTGAGGATGGAAGAAAAACTGCCTTTTTGTCGAATTTAATGATGATGCTTGCTTGGAGTGTTACAGAAAGTCTGTAGCAGGCAAGGTTTAGATCCTCTCTGCTTCCCTAGGCTAAGTCTTTAGTCTAAAAGCAGGGAGTTTTTGAAGTAGTTCAAACAGCCATGTATCTTTTATTTTTTTTTTTTAAAGTAAAACCGAGCTGAAAATCCAGTGGTCTTTTTTGATGGTCTTTGTGCTGACTAAAGGAATGAAACTTTCTATAATGCAAACTAAAAATATATTATTAGGTACCCAAACGACTCCATTTGACATGACCCTTGTTAACTGTAGGTGTGTTCTCCACAAAAGTGAGTTCTAGGAGATAATTTCTAAGGTGTATGCACAGTTATTTGCAACAGATCAGTTTACCAATAAGATATCAATGTGTAATTAGTGACTGTTTCCATCTTGAGCCCAGAGCCTGCCCGTGCATAGTCACTTCCACTTAAAAGGGTTAAATATATTGACAGCTGTGAAGGGAGCTTTGGGATGAGAGAGATACAAACAGTGAAGTTGTACTTATGGCAGCTGGCACAACACAATTAGATTACTGTTCTTCAAGACAGCTTACAGATCTCAGGTCTTCATTCCTCTCACTGAATGTTTACCTGCTGTGTCTTGCTTGGATCTTCTTCTTTGTAAGGTGTTTGGTTATGGTAAAGGACAAAGAAGCTGGTAACTTCTTTTGGGTACCAGCAAGGCAAGGATGATTCACAGAATCAGCCCTGAACTGAACAGTCAGGAACTGAAAATAGGATCTGAAAATGAGGAAGGAATCTCTAAATAGAAGTGTCCAGATAAAGTGTAAACACACTCTGCATGTACATGCGAAGACTGGTGATAGACTCCAGCACCTGTTGCAGAAGCAGGTACAGCAGTAGTGTGTGTAACACTAAGCAGAGGTGTACTATACTATTCAGTGTAGTTGCATCACTGGAGATGAAGACATAATCTTGTAGAAGGGGCTGGTTAGCTGTGGAGCAAACCCTACTGGTGTTGTTACCTAGCTAACTGGTTTGGAAGAGGTCCCAAATATCAGTCTGACTCTCCTGACTAGTGTTTCTCTCTCTGATCAAAACTAACTGTGTTTTTGGTGTTGGTGTATCATACCAAAGTGTCGTCTGTGTTTGCTTATACCAAAATAGGATCTTCTGTTAGTAGCCTTCATGTGAAAGAAACAGGACAACTTTGGTATTTATCAAGCTACAATTATTTTTACAATTATTTAGCATCTGTAGCTTGATATTACTTAAATATTAAGGAACAGATAATTGTTATAGTTATTTAATAAAAGGAGAGGTGTAGGGTGTCTTTTGTTTTTTAAGAAATGAGCAGACACTGCATAGGGCTGAATGTGGTATTTTGGGGGGCTTTTAAAGTTGTCAAAGGGAATAAATACCAACTTTCTAAAAGTCATTTGTAAAATCTTCCTCCAGAAGGCTTTAAGAGGGGCAGTTACTGAATGAGAACACTGTCTTGGCCCCTGAAGGCTTAGAGTTTGCTGCCTAACCTTTCCCTTCCATCAGAAAATTCCACGAGCAATTTCTGCAGTTCCTTTGGGATTGTACCACTTTCTCAGTAGAGAATTGTGATGCCATAATTCCCCTATAGAGACACAATGCTGCTACACCAGAGCTTTAGGCTTTCAGGGCTATTAAAAGTCTGTGGAATTCCAGTCTGAGATCTGGACCTTGCAGGAAATAGTTAGAGCAGTCTCTGGCCTAAATTACTTCGTTGTTACAGTACATTATGCAAAGGGATGGTGGGAGTGGGGGGTGCAGAACAGGCATGGGGAGGAGATTTGCCTTGCCCAGGGTACCATGTGAAGTCTTTTTGTGCCTCTGTGTTTTTGGCAGCCAGCTTTCAAATAAATGGCTGACTTCAAAGAATTAAAGTACTCGAAGTAAAAGCTGCTTGGTACAGATAATGTTGTTTCTTAGTCCTGATGATGGTGATTACCTTTAATGTAACTTCTTGCTGAAAGTAGTAATTTGTTTTACAACCATTTTCAATGTGTTTTCGATAGGTAGGCTTGTTTTGCAGATGTCATGTTGCAGTGTGAGAGCAACAAGTGGTTTTAAAAAGCAAAGGTGATGCTGAAGGCAAAGTTAATGCAGCCAAACCATGGAATTTGGAGCTAAAGTTTTGTTGCTCTTTCACTGCATCTTTGTTATGACTGTTTAGGGGTTTCTTAGAATTTAAGTAGCAAAGGATAGAGTAATACATCAAGGTCTGTAATTTTAGAACATTTTCCATTTCTTTTAAAAATGGAAGCACAGTTTTGGTGTGACTTCTATGACCTCTTGTCAGTGTTGCCCTCCTTTTAAAAAGGGTGTTGCATTAGAATATGTAATCACAGAACTTGTGTATTTTAATTGAGCCTTCATTCATATAGAAGAGACAAGAGCCAAAATTAGGAATGTGCAGTTGACAGAATTATCTTGGCTTTTCTAAAGTACCCTGTTAATAGAACTTTTAATGGTAAGTTAAAGTGGAGAGGAAATGGGATGGACACATTGAAGCCTCCAGAGGAGACTTATAAGTGTGCTGAAACTCATTTCAGGCATAGGGCTGTATTTAGAAGTTCAGTAATAATTAAGTTAATTCTGTTACCTTCCAAACTGAGACTTAAAATATTTTGAAGTCTGTTGCCCTTCATTACAAACTGTTGTAAGTTCATTGTTTGTTCCTATATTTGTTTCTGCAGTTGTGTGTATAAGTGTGTATGCCAGCAGCATTCGGAACAGATGTATAGTGACCTAATAAAAAAGATAACTAACCACTTAGAGAGAGTCTCAAAGGAGCTGCAGGTAAGAAGCTGCACAATCTAATTCTGTCTTTCCTGGGATCTGTGATTATATCAGCAGTGTATAGGTGGCTCATGGAGGGGGTTGCCATTAAGACTGATTTCCACTAGCTTACTAAATTGTGGACTACTTCATTCAGTAACTGGCTATCAGACAAAACCGACTAGTAAATCTAGTTGCATGGCACTGACTAGCCTTAGAGATCTGAGCCATGTGGAGAGCAGTGGCTGAACTTGAGTATATAATATAGAATCAAAGATTAGAGAATGGGAAATCTGCAGTATAATCTTGTATGTGAATGTTGCAGTCAAACGTGATTGAGCACATGACAGATGGGATGGGGCTCTGAGCAACCTGATCTAGTTAAAGATGTCCCTGCTCTCTTTTGGGGGTTGAAACTAGATGGCCTTTGAAAGGTCTGTTCCAACTCAAACCATTCTATGATTCTATGTCTGCCATTGCTGTGTTAATCTATATAAACTCTTTATGGTCCTTCTGCATCACAGGCAGCATAAAAAGGAAAAGAAATGAGCAAGTTAAGTATGAACTGTGAAGGAGAAATTGGAAATTGCTGCATATGAAAGTTATTGTGCTACAGTTTATTCTGCATTTTTCCTGCCTATCTCTAGATGTCAGTGGTTTACAGCAGTCCTAATACAGTTTATATTTCCCTATCCTGCTCTGCTTCTTATTTGTACATCCATGTTTGTTTTCATGTGTGTTCCTTGTTGAATCTAGGCTAGAATCTCCAGCCCTGTTCTTGAAACTGTTGTGCTGTAGCAGTACCACAGCCTGATTTCCCCACAGTTTTTGTCACTTCTGTAACTGATGTTTAAGTTCTGTACTGGCTTCCAGTTGCATCAAGTAGAGATGCCATATACGAAGGAACCTTACACTGCAACAACTCCTTCAGTGCTTCTAAAGCAACTAATTTCTGTCAGTCATAATCAGTCTTAATACTTTTAACTGCATCAGGAACCTCTGGATAAGTGTGCAGTGCCATCAAATGTGTAGTGCCATGATGCTCTGATGCACTCCCATGTTTCACTCTTGTCCTCCTGATACTTTCCTTATAAAGAAAAATCACCACCCTGCATTTAATGGGCAGTCTTTGGGGGTGTCTGATATAGAATAGCCACGTCATGTCAAGCTCGGAACTTTGCTTCTTTTGTCTTTGACAGTTTATTTCTCATGGAATTACAGCCTCACTGTTCTGTAAAAATCTGTTAAAGTAGATAGATAAAGTTTTTAAAATAAAACCTTCCCTTGGTTCTGCTGAGCTGGTTTTTATTCTGCTCGTGAGAACTACGAATCATTGCAGCTGTACAGGTTTGGCCAGTTCTCCTAATACATCCCACGGTTGTGCTGTGTATTACTTTGCCTTCAATTTGGGAATAACCCAAAATCTTTACTCTGTGATAGTCCTTGATTTGTTTGCTCTGAAGTTCCAAAACGGACAGATGCAGTGGTTTTTAAAATTCACTTTAGCACATTTGTGCACAGAGTGCTTCTTCCTGAAATCAAGGCTGCCTTCTGAACATCAGCTGTTGAAAGAATAATTGGGACAATGATTTAATGCAATCTTTGTCTTGCAAGAGTTTCCTTACGTAGGTTAGACACACCTTGTGGCAGGTGATGAGAGGGCTGATGATACCATCTTGTAGCATTGCGTGAGTTGTATCTGTCACAAGCACGACTCCTCTGGTTTTGGATGGTAAATCCATCTTTTTGAGCTGCTTGAAGTAAAACTTATAGGACAACTTTCTAAAGCATCTAAAGAAACTGTTTTAGCTATGGTTGTGCAAACTACTCTGAAGAAATTACTAGGGTATATTTTATTGTCCCGATACTTTTTTGATCTTAGTGACACAAAATCACTTTGATTTTATGTTGAGAATGTGGTGCTAGATTTTTATCTTGGCAACAACAACAAATTACTTTGCAAATGCTAGTTGCTTGAAAGTTTCTAGTTCACAGACACAAACAACAAAAGCCCCTTTCTATGTGTGAATCCTCTAATGCACAATGTGAGTTTTGCTTTCTCTGACGTGAGCTCTATCCACCTGCCAGCAATACTTAATCTAATTGCAGAGTTCTGTTTAATTGGCAAGGTGTGACTTGAAGATAAGTCGTCAGGTTTTTTTTAACATACAGGGATGCAAATGTGTCCCAATGTAAGGAGGAATGTTGGTTTGTATGAGAAAGCAAATGATCGTGAAAACTGAAACGGCGGGCAAATGTAGTGTCGTATTCTGGACAAGCCAAGCAACTTCTCTACAACAGTTTTAATGGCAAGTGGATTGCAGGATATCTGTGTGTAACCAACATGCCAGCTCAAGCTGTTTCCTACAGGAGCCACTCATCAACAGCAAAAGCAGTAAAACTGTCAGATACCAAATAGTAAACATGGGAGCATCTCAGGGGACCAGTCAGACTTGCTCTTACGTGGTTCTTACGTGTCTTCTTTCTATGTGATACTAACTACAGACATTCCCTATATTTTTTTATTCCACTTGTGTGCTTGGCTCTCTGTTTGCCTCACTGGATGGCCTCAGCAGAGTGGTGGGCACTTGGGTGCCCTGAGCAGGGTGTCTTGGGTTCTGCTGATGGGGCTCTGTGATCACACAGGGCCTTATAACACCCTGGTTATCCTGTGTCTGTCTTCCGCCCTTCCAGGCTGTAAGTTGCTGCGTGTGATGTGGCTGTCACCATGTGCATTCCCAAAGGTTTGCTTCACAGGTTTTCACCTAAAAAATCAATAATGTTCAGTGGTGGCTCTAGCATTTTGAAAATTTGAGTGGGCTGATGTGTTCTCCATGTTAGATGTTGGCTTAAAAGCAGTAATTGTTGCCAGCTGTGAGTAGCCTTATATTTAGATTAGAGGGACTGCTTTTCATCAGACTATCAGCTCTCTGGTATGGGGCCTTCTGTACACCTAGATGTTCTCCCTCCTCTCTATGAATGTAAGTAAATAATCATCTCTTCAGGCTGTTTCAGTTATGAAGAGACTCCGTCTGTCTTTATGGCAGTCAGTGTCCGACCAGTTTCTCTGCATTTGTAAGACTAAGATTTGCCTCCTAGAGCTCCCAGTAATTGATAATTAAATTTCCCTAATGCTTGAGTTGATCAGGATTTTGTAATTTCGGTGCTGGAAAAAACCCAACAAAGTGGCTGCAGAAAACAAATTTGGCTTGTGTTCCGTTGTCTTGAAGTCTGTGAAACCTGTATTACAGAGGTGATTTATTTGGAAGAAGCTTTATTTGGAAACATTTTATTGGTAATGGACATAGCCCATTATGTTGTGGTTGAAAATAATGACAGCTGGTTTTGTGGGTAAGTGCTGAGTCATTCTGATGTATGAGATAAGGTGGAAACACAAGCAAATGCTTTCAAATTAAATAGGTCTCTTGTTACAATGAATAAATCTATATTTTCATTAGGCACTAGTGTTTGTGGCTTACCTTATTCTTATGCACTCTGGTAAAGTCATTTAAAATCAAGTGCACTGTGCCCATTAGGTATCTCTTCAGCAAAAGTCACTGGAAGGAAAGTACTTCAGGCATTGCAATCAAAATGAGCTGAGATATTGAGCTGGCCCATGACAAAAGTAGCTTCTTCTGTGGAAGTGCAGTAAGATACTTTCATTTTAATTAGAATAATCTCAATAATTCCTTTAGGAAGTGTCTTGAGAGCTGAAAAGCAGTTTACCATGTTACACCCTCTTTTTATGTCAAGGAAAGGGCATCTCTTTATGTTGCTTTTCATTTTGGTTTTGACTACAAACAGTTGAGTTCACTAACTGTGTGTAATTTTTATATCTGTGGAAGTTGATAAGTGAGAATGGGTCTTTCTCTAAGTGAATAAACACTGGTTTGTTTGCATTGTTTCTAGTTTAAATCAAACCAAACCAAACACAAGTGGTAGAGGTAAATCATCGAAATTTCTTGTTTACATTCCATCTGTCTAAAAGCACTGAATTAAATTTGGAGCCAATTGCTGGTACTGTACTTAGGCTCTGGAACATTCCAGAGGGCTTCAGTTTTTTAATCTTTATTATGTCTTGATATGGATGTGTGTATGTGGGTTTTTTAATTATGAACAGTGTATTTTTTTTTTTTGTAAGGAATTTGACTGAACCAAGCAGTCACTGTTGTTGGCAGATGATTTCTATGAACCTGCAGGTTTAGGGTCTTTACTGTGCAATGCCTGAAAGCTTTCATGCCCCACAGTAATCCTTACAACTTCTCAGCCTTCAGTCTTGTCAGTCAGTCGAACCAGTTGGTGCAGTGTATGAAAATACTTTCTCACCTATTGTTTGCTTGGAAGAACATTCATTGGAGTCAGGTTGCTGTAAAAGTCATTCCACTATTTTGAGGACTGCCAGATCTCTTTGTGCCTTGTACCATGTTACTGTCAGTTGCCATCTGTTCTTAAAAATATGTCAGCAATACCTGTTGTGGACAACAGGTTCCTTCCGTGCCTTTTCCTTAGTTTGTGGCTCACCTTCCACTAGTTCCCAGTGATTACGTGGAGTTTTGCCTTCCAGTGGTAAGGAACCTGACATTTCCTGCCCTAGCAACTTCTGAAACCCTAATCTGATTAATATAGACACTGCAAACTTCAGATTTGGTTCTGAACTTGTTTATTCTGTGATTTGTCTTTTAGAGCCACTTGTGTAACTCCTAGTGTTTCTCCTGATTATAGGAGTAAAAGCTTTTAAGTTTGAAATAGTTTGTCATGTTTAGCTTGTGAGCTTTGCACCTAGTCAGGATAGTATAAAAACGCATCCTGTAGTGCTTTGGGAAACTGGTAAACCTGAGCTTTTGACTGTGGGCAGTATTAGGTGCTGGCAACCAACTCAGAGCAGTTCTTGATATTTATACTTTAAGGTAGTTATACCTCAGATTGTTTTGTAGATGTATTTTTCCTTTCAAGATACACCAATGATGACATTACCTTTATTGAATGCTGTATTGTAATCAAACAGTTATGCCAATCTGTGAAACAGAACTTTCAGCAACATCATCTGTGCCTGGTTTTTGTGTAAACCTAGCAAATCAGATGGCTAATGAAGGTATAATTAGGCTTTATTAGTGTACTTGTGGAACATTGGGTTACGTGTACACCCCATCTATGTGAAGAAGCTTGTTCTTATTACACTGATTGGGTGGGCACTGTCAGACTTGATGGCCAAATGAGAAATCATGAGCTTTCTTCACGTTCATGTCTCGTCTCTTATAATGTAGAGATAACACCCAAATTAGCTCTTGTTACTTTGGAATTATGTTGATTCTCTGAAATAATTTCCATAGTTGCAGTAGTCATTCAGACACTTAGGGAGAAAACAAATCTGCCTCCTCTATATTCTGCCAGTAGAGAAGATCACAAATAGAAGTAAAAACTGAAAATTGAAGATGTGCATTTCCTAACTCTTTTCTTACTAAATATGTTGAATCACCGGTTTTTCTTAATGTTCACTTGGGTTAACTGCATGATCTGTCACTATTGGCAGTCTGTTTTTCAAAGAGGAGACGCAAGACTGACTGTCTGATCCATGACATTTAAAGGCTAAAAAAACCCCCATACCCGGTAGGCATTTATCTATCAGTTTTGCTGAGGGAACATTGCTTAATTGTGCGTGAAACAAGCCTTAACTGCTGGGAATCACACTGACTTGGATTGGATCAAATGAATGATCAGTATTAGAACTCAGGAGAAACCAGAAGTACTAGAAATGTGTGTCTTCATGTGTGGACATCAATAAGATGGTTTTGACTTGAAGTAGAGGTAGGGGTCACCCTGTTGTCATAATTGCAGTTAAAAATGACATTGTCATGAGCATGCTCACCTGCAAATCACCATAATCCTTGCCTGCAGGTTTTTCAGAAGGCTTGTATTCCTGCAGTCAATTTTAGTTCCTTGCCAACCACACTGGGTGCTGCAGACCCTGATGATAATTACAGAAGTAAATACAGCACAAATGAACATGGTTGCTAGATGGAACGGGTTCTGAAAGTGTCTTACAATTGAAGTTTTGATGGTCCTTAGATACAGTGTCATCTCTCTGATGTGGAAAGGCTGAGGGAGCTGGGGCTTTTTAGCTTAGAGAAAAGGAGACTGAGGAATGACCTTGTCAATATTTATAAATATGTGAAAGGTGGGTGTCAGGAGGATGGAGCCAGGCTCTGCTCAGTGTCATCTAATGACAGGACAAGGGGCACTGGGTGTAAGCTGGAACAGAGGAGGTTCCACATCAGTATGAGAAGGAACTTCATACTTCATCACAGTGAGGATGACAGGGCATTGGAACGGGCTGCCCAGGGAGGTTGTGGAGTCTCCTTCTCTGGAGACACTTAAAACGCACCTGGATATGTTCCTGTGTGACTGGATCTAGGTGATCCTGCTATGGTGAGGGAATTGGCCTAGATGATCTTTTGAGGTCCCTTCCAATCCCCCTAATGTTTTGTGATTCTGTGATTTTTGATTTACAAACATGTAGAATAGAAGTGGGAGTGTGGTGTGCGTCTGCCAGCCTACTCTAAGACAATTATGCAAGAGCATGCCGTGATGGTGCACAGCTTTGAACAGTTTTGAGTGCAGCCTCGAATAGAAAGAGACAGGCAGTCTTTGACTAAATCGTACCTTGGCTTGATGTCTGTCTTCTGTAAAACATTTTAATAGAATCCTTGTCTAGTGAGGTAGACTTGGGCATCACATAAATTGTCTATAAGGGCAAGTGAACAAATTACATTTTCTCAAGAAGGAGCAAAAGCCAATTTCAAAGATTTAGACCACTTACAGCAGGTTAATTTGTGTAGTCATAGCAATTCTCCCTTTTCGCTTGGCAGGCGTGGGAGAGATGCTGCAGCATGTGTGCTGGCATTTTGACAGTTGACTATGTTCTCAGGAAAATGGAACTGACCGTTCAACTTAGGCACGTAAGCCTTGCTGTATGTATTGCTGGTTGTGCCAGACGACTGTTCGCAAACAGATTAACTTTGTGTTCCTCAAGCAAAGAATTGTTGTGACTATTTCTCTTTTGTGAGCCGTTTCTGAGCTGTCTTGAGCCAGCAGCACGTCTTCTGGTTTTGTATGTTCAGCTAAGGAAAGATCTTCAAACTCCTTTTCAGGCTGCAAGAACCCCCCCATCTTTTTCATGTGTGCAGTTTCTTGCCCCTAAGTTCATTGAAATGCCTGAATATTGCATTTCAAATAAGGGAAGGGTAATTTAGTATGCTGAGTCTCTAATTGCTTGTAGATGTCTGGCTTGCTTGTCATCCTTTCTCAAGTGTTTTCTTGCTACTTTTCGTTGGTCCTAGCTCTGAGATGTCCACTGTAGTGTGTAAGGAGGTTAAGTGAGAACTTTAACATCAGCTTTTAACAGCAGCTGCAGCACTTTATGCTCAGAAGTAGTCTACTGAAAACTAAGCTGAAGACATTTAAACAAGTGCAACTATCTCATGATTTGAGAAACTTGAGCAAGGGTTCAGTGCTCCTGTGGACTGAGGCACTATATGGTTGCTACTGGAAAATTGCTTAACCCTATGAATAGTAGATGAGAACAAATATACAAGAGGATTTGAGCTGTCTCCCTGTATAGTGTATTTTAAAAAAAAACCTCCCAAACTGACTTAATGCTTTTATAGGGTTCAGGAAGTGAAGTGAAGGAACAAAAGAGCCTCTTCCGTATTGGAAAACCTTACCTGGCTGTGTATTTTTTTTCTTTTGAATAGCTTTAGTAATCCATCCCTCAGGTGAGACAGGAGTGGATTTAAAGACTTAATATTTTCTGAGTGGTTTTAAGAAGTAAATGTCACACTTAATTCTGCTCCTTGTCTGTAATTAAAACAGCTTCATGTATGCGTTATGTTTTCTGAACTAGGACTGAGAGTGCAAAGTGTCAGCCTAAGCTGTTTCTTTATTCTTGCTTGCAAATTGCTATAGCTGAATGAATATAGATTATAAATGCAAGGTCTAATCTAATGATGGCCATTTTAATAGAAAAATCTTAGTGGTGTTCATTTACTCATGAATTTGGTGGCATGCACAGCTTTTTAGTTTATAAAATTAATGTAGCTTATATAAATCTAGTTCCACTTCAGTTACTGTCTTACTAATATAGAGATAGAAATTCCTATGCTCAAACAAGTAACTGGTTTCAGTCTAAGAATTTGAGCCGCCATACAGTAACACAGAAATGAATAGAAAACAGATTGTTCTGTTTTTCTCATGCAGATGACAATTCATAGATGGACTGCAAAAATACTATTATTGATTTCTTTCTAGCGTGGACTTTTTGTCAGTTTACCAGTCAAGCAATAATTGAGGAGAGTTTGATTGTCAAGGGCTTTTTTGGATTGTGTTTTTGATTTGTTCCAGTTTTTTTGGAAACAGCCAATCTATGGTGTGTTATTAATGTCTTCACTGAGGCTTCACATTAATTACTCTAAGGAGAATAAAACTGGAAGGTAAAAGCGCATGCCGATAAAGTAGGTGACAGTGTTTTTTGTTCTTTGGTGAAGACCGGAGGCTGATACTTGCCTGACACTAGTGAGTGCTTTCCCTGAAGCTGTCAGGACTTTTCTGTTTTTCAGAGCGAGGTAGTAATGTTCTTCATGTGATTGCAAGGTGGGGGTGGTTACCTTAAGGTATCCTTATACAACAGCTGTATGTGCAGTTATTTCCTCTTAAAACATTTCTCTTAATGCATCATGGGCCTTGTAAGGTACACTAGCAGTTATCAGCAGAAGAAAAGTCTATCAACCCTTTATGTCCTTTTGCACAAAGAGTGGCAGGCTGTCTGTATTCTATTGGAGTCTGTTCATGGGAGTAAATCACACACTGTCCAGACAGCTTCTGTCTCTGTGGGTTTTTTTTTGTTGTTGGATTGTTTTTGTTTTTATGAAGAATGCAAACTGTCAGCGAGAGAAGGGTGGTGCCTTGTGTCAGGCTGTTGGTCTCTTTTTGTCTGACATGCTCTTTGAAGTAAAATATTCCTCTTCCTTTAATCTTAGAAGCTGTACACCAAGTCTTTACAAATCAGAGATTCTAACCATATTTAAAGTTGAGGTTGAGAAGGAGTGAAGCAGGAATACATACTTCTTAGAAATGCAGATTTCCTTGCATGTTATTTGCAATGTATCTTATGTGTGACTATATATGAAAGGGAGTCCTTGGTGTTTGCAGCCACTTTTCTACATTATTGGAGTTTTGAACTAAAATTTGTTTGGCCACCCTTGAAAACTGCATCTGCTATAAAGATTAAAAACTTATGATCAAAATAAGGAATAACCATATATAACCTTTGGCAGCAGCATATGGAATAACACTCTTTATTCTTTTGCCAGTTTTGCTTTCCTTTCCGAAACATCTGCTCTGTATGGGTGTTTGCTGTGAAAATGACCCACATGTCCATTAAGCATGTTAAGGAGAGAGGCAAAAGAAGCTGGTTTAAAGAAAAAACTCTTTTAATAAAAAAACCCCCCTTTTAATAGAGCAAAGAGGTCTCTTAGGGCTGCTGGTGGGTGTCCTTACAAAGGTTGAAAACAATCTGCTTTGTAAAGAACACAGCTTTTAAGTTCTGGCAAGGGCGTTGAGGTGCAGCAGGCGGTGAGTATTTCTCATGCCACAGATGTTTTGGCTTTAGAACAGTCTTCTGATACAATATCTTTGAGCTTGTTTTCTTGCAAGTTCCCAGCTACTGCTGCATTCTCCATCCTCTTCTGACTTTGTCAGAGAGGAGAATGGGGCAAGGAAAAAGCAGCTTTGCAAGCAACACCTAATCCTTGAGTGTGTATGGGTGTGTATATGTGTATGGGTGTGTATATGAACAGTAGAAACTTGGGCAGTTATCGACCTGCTCTGGAAAGACTGTAGTAAGGAGGGCAGGAGGACTTGGGCAGAGCACTCTGGGCGTGTGTTAGTTGGGATGGAGAGGGGGATAGTGGTGAAGTGCGTTACCCCAGCTCCACTACCTCCCTGGTGTGTAAGTGCATTCCTCAGTGCTCCAATGCAGCTCCCCCTCATCCTTCCAAATACATACTTACAAAAGAAACAGTGGTTTGGGCTTCCCATTTTTCTTGCTCCCTTCTTAATTTGTCTTGCTGTGGAACAGAGCACTTTAGCTGCTTTATTTCCTTAGGGAAAGACTATTGTAAACAGAAGATACTGCTGTTGTTGCTGTGGGCTTTACAAGACCCTACTTTATGATAGCATAGCGTTGGCAGCTTGGGGTATTGTGTAGTGAAGTTTTGCTTGGGGCTGCTGAGTACTGCTGCATGGTGAAGCACTACTGTAGGTGTTTGTGGACCTGATGTGGTGTGCTGAACACTCAACCTGAATGCATTGCCTCCACCTTGCCTTGCTTTAGCTGACCTATCAAGAAACTTAAGTCTGTTTTCCATGGAGGACAGTGCTCCCCGAAGCTGGGGAACATGTGCTTTGCTAGCTGAGATGGAAAGCTACAGCTTCATGCCACCCTGCTCTCTTGCAGAAAAAGCCTGCAGGGGGGTTGGACCACAAACTGCAGCACTTGTTGAAATTTGGTTATGGCTTTTAGGCATGACTTGTAGTTCTTTCAAAATAAAGTCTAGTCTTTAATAAGTGCTTCTGTTTGCATACGTTGAATGCTGGTTTGTAGCAGACATACTGTGTTTCTTATTGAATGGCCCTTCTGCTGGACACTGATGTGTGGTCTTGGGCAAAAACCAGTTACTGAAGAAAATTGTTTTTGCAGGAGGTAGTTGTAGCAGAAACTCTGGAATGATGTGTGGCTTGCTTTGTGGACTTTGCTTATTAAATCCTGTGTTATTCTTGGAAGTTTGTTTTGAAAGCATAGCCCATGCTGTTCCAGATCTTTCTCTTGTTCAAATTACAACCTGACTTTTACGGTTTCTTGCAGGCCAGCCCTCCAGATCTCTATATTGAAAGATTTAACGTAGCTCTTGGACAGTATATGGGAGCATTGCAGAGCATTGTGCCTCTTTTCATATATATGGTAAGTTGTAGAATATTCTTTTCAAATTCAGTATGTCTGTACACAAGATGCTGACTGAAAATGAAAAATAAAACATAGCTGTAATGATTTTTAAACTTTCAGATTTACTATTCGTGCCTGATTTTGCTACCCATGTACCAGTACTGATGCAGCTGTGTGGGGAGAGGAAGGGGAATCTGTGCTTTTGGAGTTTTGCGATTGGTTTCTGCCCTAGTATTTCATTCTTGGAGTGGGGGGAATGGGTTGTATTTTGATTGGAAAAAAGCCTTTCCAACCAGTGAGGTCACTGTTTGCATGGCACAGATTCAGATGAGACAGAAAGAAATGACTCCTGAAAGTGTCTGTATCACTTAAAGCAATTCAAAATGTGGAGTGGATGAGGAGAAGCTGATGTTCATAGCACCGTCAGGCATACTTGCAGAGGTTTAGAAATCATTTGCTCTAAGTGTGTGTGTTGCTTATATTGTACTTTGTGAAGTTTTCTGCACTTCTCAGCAAGAGTATAATTCACACTGTTTGTCAAGTGTCAAGACTTTTACTGGGGTTTTTTTTATGGTAATGAATAACTTAAGCCTGAGATTTGCCCTTGTCCCTGAAACTGTCCTTGCATTGGCATCACTTAAAATCACAGAATCAGTCTGGTTGGAAAAGACCCCTGGGACCATTGAGTCCAGCCATCTACCTTACCTTACAAGTTCACCCCTAAACCATATCCTTCAACACCTCATCCAAACGATCTTTAAACATATCCAGGCATGGCAACTTACCCACCTCCCTGGGAAGCCTATTCCAGTGCCTGACCACTGTTTCTGTGGAAAGAAATTTTCCTAGAAATAAAGTTTAAAAAAGAAAATCCAGTTGGGAAAGAAACTTCTTTAAAAAAAAAATTGAATTGACTTAGATTTTAATCTCTGAATTCCTCAAAATTATTCTCAGTGATAAACTCCTAGAGTTGGGGAATCTTTGAGAAGGATCTCCTAGTTTCCTGTGAATGTATCTGAAACTGACTAACTTGCTACAGTCTTTCAGCATAGTGTTGCCATACAGATCTGTGCATTGAAAGAGGAACATGCCTTTCCTGAGCTAGGTGTCTTCTAATCTGTTCTTTTATGTAGTTAATACAGAAGGAAATCTTCACTCGTGAGTTCAGAGATTTGTTCCTGGTGATTATTGAAATTTTTCTTCTGGTTCCTGTGTGAAATGCTGAGGAAAAACTAGGAAGAGACATTTTCCCGCTATTGCACTGAGATATGATGATAATGATTTTTTTTTACCTATGACTGCTTAACCTGTTTATTGCAGGTGAGCGTTATACAGTCTCTTGATTTGTTGCTGAGCTTCTTCCATCACAGAGATCAATCTGCCCTTAGCAATTAAGACTGCAGTAACTAATAGATAAAATGTTCCTTACATGAGCAGGTTTTATCTCTGTGAGCTTTGTATGATCAAAGTATAAGTGCCAAATAGATTTCTGTATCTTTCCTTCTACACAGTGGTGATGTTTGTATCTTCAAATGAGGAGTGATCTGTATCCTGTATTTTCTTTTTAGAGTTTGATATCTGGACATAGTAAACGTCATTAATGAGTAATAAACGAAACTAGAACATTAATAGTAATTTCCTTTTAAAGTATGAGAACAAAGGAAAGTGAAGGTATAATTTTGAAGGAGAAACATCTTTAAAGCATGACTAGCGATTCAGTCAGTACAGCTCTGTTCTTGCAAACACTTTCTCGTTTAAGTGGCTGCATTCAGGTTAGGCCTGAAGTTGGTTATGTGTTCTTGCTGCCAGACGCAGCGGTAGTTTGGCTGAGCTCTGCAGCTGAGTTTTGAAGGTGAATGTCAAATTAGCCTTGTCCTCTGAAATGATTTATTAGTCAGTGCTGGGTGCTGTGTGGAAAATGTCTCCAGAGAAGTCAGGATGAGAAGTGCTTTCCTCTCTTAGTTCTTTCTGTACGTATTTGGAAGGGCTTTTATCTGCAGTTACTCCTGTTTTACACTTTAGCATCTAGTCAAGTTTCTTCTCTCTTGCAGCCGCAGTTTCCTTTATTTAGAGGGGACAAGGTAATTAAAAAACAATTGGAAGAGGTGAAAGCCTAGTTATTCTACAGTTTAAATTAGAGCTTTGCTGTTACTTTAAGATAATTTCGATGTATGTTTAAGTGAAGGGGACTATGTTGCTGAATTTTACCTTTTTATTGGAGTTGGCAGTATTTTTTTGGTGATGTGATTGCTTTAATCAGGAGTTTCAAAAGCTGTTGGATTGCACAGACAAACTTTGTTCTGAAAGGACAATTGTACTGTTGTTTGGGAAAATGGATAATTTAAATTTAAATATTTGAAGTATCTGTGAAGCCAAGGAGAAACCTAAATGCTTTTGGTACGACTGGAATATGTGTTTGTGCCTTGGTGGCCAGAAAAGGCCCAGTATTTTTTGAGTTTTGGTATCAAGTCTCCTTCTCTGGAGACGTTTAAAACCCGCCTGGACATGTTCCTCTGTGACTGGATCTAGGTGATCCTGCTGTGGCGGGGAGATTGGCTTAGATGATCTTTCGAGGTCCCTTCCAATCCTTAATGTTCTGTGATTCTCTGATCAACAGCAGCTCTTTTCTTCTTTCTCCTCCTATGTACCGAACCATGTCACTGGATATGAACGGTGGGAATACAACAAAAGAGTTTTCTTAACCTGCTTGTGTGTGATGTCCAAAGTGTATCTCATAGCTTATTCTGAGGGATGGTTGAGATTGACTTTGTAGCTGAGGCAGTTTTCTTTTTATTTCTTGCACTAGTGGTTTTGGTTTTTCATGTGATTACAAATTTTTTTCTGTCTTACACTGCTACAGACTTTAGAAGAAAGCATGAAGACTCAAAGCACTTTTCCTCTCCAAAATTCTGTTGGAGCTCCTTCAAAACTTCTGGGATGAAACTGCAGATAAAGCAAATTAAACTGGAAGTCAGCTTAGCACATAGTGTGTTAACTGCTATGTGAATAACTGCTTTCCATGTGAGGTTATTCTGGATGTTTATGGATTGCACATAGCACAGTGTGAATAAAAATCTTATTTCCACTTCAAAAAAGATCAAAATCAGCATTTAGATAAGAGATATTTTTCTAATAGGTTCTCAATTGGTAATACACTTAGAGACATCACTGAAAATATCTTCTCTTCTGGCGTTAAAATGAGCCTAACAGTCATGAGCATTGTGGTTTTAGGCAAGTTAAGAATTTTTTCATTACATACAAACTATTTCTGTTCTTGCTGGGTGGTATAGCACTTTGCTTATCACCCAGAAGGTATTTTGTCAGTGTCTAGACACAGATGTATGTGAGTCTATGAACCTGTGTGGATGAGCTGATCAGGACTCTTACACATTGCTTTTTCACCTTCAAATATTTCTTGCTCTCCTCTTAATATTAAAACAACCATGTGCCTTAGTGTTTGGCAGACTGCCTTATGATGGGGTGGTTTGTAGAAGAAATGCTTCTGTCACATCTGGCTTTCTCAGTTACCTGTCACACTTTGTGCTTGTTGTTGTCAGATGCTTTTAATGTAAGAAAGTCTGGAGGCCTGGAAAGGAACAGAGTGATTTCCTTAGCTTGGTGCATCTCATCTCTCAGCTCTTAAGAATCAGTGGTTTGACACTGTCAGGTTTGGTTCAGGTCAGTGGATTTGTGTCGAGCTGCTCTGGTTACTCCTGTGTGTTGTACCTGTGGGCACATGGTAGTATGTGGGCAGGAAGCTCCTGGTTGAAATTATTTGGGAAGTTAGGCCTAATGGAAGGTGGTAGTATGGTGTGGAGCTTAACGTATTCTAGGAGACATATTACAATGTTACAAATGAAGTTAATCTGTTTCTTAAAAGACAGGTTGCTCTGTCTGCAGAGCATTTCCCTCGGTCTCTGTTGGAAGAAGAGGCTCGGGCAGGCAGGGAAGCAACTGAGCAGTAGCCCTCAATAAAGTGTCCACAGGTAGGAGTGCTGCAGGGAAAGAACCAGCAGTAGGAAGCTACTACAATTTTTAAAAAAATCCTAAGAAAGCCAAGAGAAAGGCTTTAGCAAAAAACATGAGATTGCTCTAATAATCTTCTGAAGGTTTGTTTCAGTGATGTTAAATGGTTTAGCAAGTAGGAAACCAGCTTGGTTTAAAGTGTAAAACCATTCTTCCTTAAGATATCCCTTCTTCTACTAAATCTCTCAGATTAATGTTCAGTGTGTTATCTTTTATCTGTTTAACTCTTTCATGCACATGGTCCAGATGAATTCACTTGTTCTACTTCCATGTTAGGGTTGTGGCTATAAGATCCCTTTTTTCTTCATTTAACACCTACCCTCCTTGAATAAAACATACACAAGAAATCTTAGTATTAATTACAAGCTGGGAACTGAGGAATAACATCAAACAGTACATTATGTGTAGAGGCCCTCAAGGAACTCATGAATAGGATCTCTTTCAAGGGCTGAAGAGGTGAATTTATTATTAATGCTGAGTGGGTTAAGATAATTGAATCCTATAAACTTTAATGCAGATCAGTTTTGTATGGATTTGTGTATATGACTAGTTTCCACAGTTGATGAATTCTGAGCAGCTGTCCTCTGAGATTATTGATGAGCCGCAGAAGTTGATGGCTCTACTGATGAGTTGTTACTGTAACTTACCTATCGTAATGGCTTAATCACTTTTATGAACAGGTTTAAATATTTTCTTTTGTTATGAACATGATATCCTGCACCATTTTGGCATTAGAGAATTTATAATGTTTAGAATAAAGTATTTTTTCTACAAAATTTCTACCCTAGCTTGATATGGAGATATATCTGTATCTATCTTTATCTGTGTGTGTGTGTATGTGTGTGTATATGTATATATATATATATATATATATATATATATATAAAAATGCACACCTATATGTAAGGAAGTTTGTTATCCAGTAGCACCACATGCATCCTTAAGTACATCTTCTTGTTGCACAGGAATACCCTATTCAGTATAAATGCAGTCACCCAACAGGTCAAATAGTCCACAGCTTTAAAATGTTGAACTATTCTTTTTCAGGGGAAAAAGTTAAGTTTTTTACTTGATTTGCTGTTCTGAAAAACAAAACTTGAAAAATTCTGTCTTATTTTCCAGAATAAATTTTACATAGAAACCAAGCTTAACAGAGACTTAAAAGATGACCTTATAAAGCTGTTTACGGAACACGTTGCAGAAAAGCACATTTACAACCTAATGCGTAAGTACATCTATTTATTTATTTATTTGATGGGAGTCTAGGAAACTAGTGATTTGAAATGGTGTAGAATCACAGAACATTAAGGACTGGAAGGGACCTTGAAAGATCATCTAGTTCAGCCCTCCTTCCACAGCAGGATCGCCTAGATCAAGTCACACAGGAACATGTCCAGCTGGATTTTAAGTGTCTCCAGAGAAGGAGACTCCATAACCCCTCTGGTCAGCCTGTTGAAAATCCACAGGAAATAGGGAGAAAAATGACAAATGAGTAGTGAACTTAAATGCAAGTACATGGAGAAGTGTGGCACGCTTAAACTATTTTGGTTTTGTAAATACAGCTTTAGACAAAGTCATAGTTTTCTTGGTTGTCTGGAGGAACTAAATATTTTCCCTTATATCTTGTAATTGCATGACATAACAAATGGAGGTTTTTGTCCTGTTGCTTATGCTTAATTTCCTGTTGCTTATCCTTAATTTCAGTATTGAAATACTGGTATGCGTCACTGAATGTCATGTGGTCAAAGAATTGTGATACCACTGGATTTATGGTCATGCTGTCCTCAGGTACTCCCTGCTAGTTAGTGAACCGCATAATGCTGACAGCAGTTTCTCCGTTAAGCTAATGGGTTAATGCAAATAGAATAGGTTTCCGGTTACGTGCCTCTGTGGTGAACATCAGAGTTTGCCTGCAACCTGCCACTATATCTTTGTGTTTGTGTGAAGGGTCGGGACATTGCTACTGTCCTTCAAAAGGCAATTAGCAAACGCAGAGATAATTGTAATTCAAATTGGAAAAGTTTGCAGACTAGCGTGCTGGGAGAACTGCAACTATAAGTGCTTTGTGCAACTGGTTAGTTCCTGTGCCCCCTGTTGAATTTGGTGTCCAGCCTGGAGTGATCCAACTCTGCTGCTGTGTCTGTTTTCATCTAGCTGCTCTCTTCTTTTCTCCGAAGCAAGTACTACCTGTGTGCTAGAGACAGTGATTAGAGTTAAATATACTTACCCTTTTGCCTTCACTCGGGTATAATGCCCTTTCTTCAGCCAAGGGCTGGGGAAAGGAGCTTTGCTGTGTTTTTTAGGGTCATTGTGAGTTGGTGTCCTGGGATAAGGGAGGGTGAACAAAGGGACTGCTCTGAGGTGAGGGAGCATCTGCCTCATATGCTGAGATGATGGGAGATCATCAGCTCTGACACCATCTTTTTCTTGCTATCTGGAAAAGGAGAGCTTTTAGCTAGCTAGTAGATGAGATCACCTTGGAAATGAAATAGCAGGGCAATGAGATGCCTGCCCATGGACCCAATGTTTTTTATTTGTGCTAAAGAGGTTTAACAGTATTAGGAAACCTGGTAAGATGATTGCTGAAAAGAATCATGGAAAACTGAGCTGATCTTGCCTTTAAATTAAATACATTAATTTTAAGCATGGGCATTTTCAGGCACTGAAAACATTAATATGTGTTTTTCTTTTTTAACGTTAAAGCAAAGGTAGCTCCAGTCAAATCTTTAGAACAAAACAAAGGTCAGATGCATTGCTGTGTAATTAATTTTCTGTGGATAATATGAAAATTAAATAAAATTGGAGGTGATCTATTGAAAGGAAAAAGCCTGTGCTTAGAATAGAATAATAGAATCATTGAGGTTGGAAAAGACCCTTGGGATCATAGAGTCCAACCATCAACCCTGCTCTACAAGTTCACTCCTCGATCAGATCCCCCAACACTACATCTAAGTGTCTTTTAAACTCCTCCAGGGATGGTGACTCAATCATCACCCTGGGGAGCTCATTCCAGTGCCTGACCACTTCTCTTTCCGTGAAGAATCTATTCCTGATGTCTAAACTAACCCTACCCTGTTGGAGCTTGAAGCTCTTCCCTCTGGTTCTGTCACTAATTACCTGTAAGAAGATACCAACACCAACATCTCTACAATGTCCTTTCAGATAGTTGTAGGGAGTGATGAGGTCTCCCCTTAGCCTCCTCTTCCTCAGACTAAACAGCCTCAACTTTCTCAGTCTTGCCTCATAAGATTTATTGTGTGTGTGAAATACTGAGATAGGGTGTGTGAATCTGAAATACTTATCCCCAGCTCTGTGCTAGTTGCAGAAGTAAAGTTAAAAGAAAAAAATGAAAATCAACTGTCGCTAACTGTGGTGCTGTATGTAATGAGCATCTTCCTTGGATTACCTGTTACCATCAGTTTATTAAACTAAATTACTTATTCTTTATCTTACTCCTAAGTAAGATAATGAATGCTGACATGTATAAACTCCTAACTTTAATTTGACTTGGTGTTAAATCTTGGATAATAGGATCTTTAAATGGAGTTAAAGTATGCCTACATAAAATTCTAGACTTCCTAGCAGATTCCTGGGAAGTAGTTGAAGACACTTGAGATGGCACTGCAGAGATGCTGAAAAAATTCTAGTATTCTGTCATTTTCTGCTACTCTCAGCTGCTCTTTCTAGCTTGCTGCAAGTCAAACTGTATTATATAAGCATATTGCCTTCGTTTTAGGAAGCGTAAGAGCTTCATGAAAGTCGGATACAGTTCAGTGTTTGTTAATTACTTTACAATGCTGTAGTCAGTGGGGGGTACTGTTTCCTGATATTTAGTAAAGATTTGGTTTAACAGAGAAGTGGTTGTGTATTATGAGGGCTGAGAAAATAAGGTTTCAAGTGGTTATGCTTAGGAAATTAAAGTCACTGAAATTGTGGTGTCTACACAGAAATGGAATCCTGGGACTGTTTCTAAGAGATGCTGCAGCTGCCACTTCATTGAGAAGTATGCCTTCCCTCTATTTTACAAAACAAACAACAAAATTGCTTTAATCAGTTAGTGACCCAGACTCAGAGTACAAGAATAACATCTGCTCTTGCTCTGGAAATTCATTGCTGTATTTTTCATACAAAAAGGTTTTTGTCTGTAGTATCTTGTCATTCTGTCAGAGCCTGGGAGCTGGCATTTCTGTTTGAAGTTGCTTTCAGGAAGGACTGTAAGTACATTTCAGATTCATTTTATTTAAGAAAAGAAAGTGCTTCAGAACAGAAAGTGGAGAGGCTCCATTAGAAGAGAATCCCCTCCTCTCTTGCTGCCAGGTAAATGGAGATAACCAAAGACATAAGGGGGAAAGGAAGCAGGTCTCTGATCGGCGACACAGAGGAGCCCCATCCCAGCCTCCCTCTCCTTCACCTTCCTGGTTGCCCTTGCACAACCGGTATGAGGCTCTGGAATTGGAGGGACAAATAAATTCTGAATTTATTTCACAAACTTCAGAAATTGGAGGTTAAGATGCAGATGATACCCACTTGTCACAAGGGAAGGGGTGACAGAGAATGTCTTTGTTCATGCAAGAGTCCTGCAGGAGATGACTTTAAGCAGTAAAATTAAGAAGTATGTGTTTTCCTCCTGCTGTAGCCGCTGTCTCTTCTAGCAGTTTAGGCCTGTGTTTCCTGGCTATCATCTCAGTGCCCTGGAAGTGTCCTGCTTGTTTGGTCTTGTGTTTAGAAGAATGGTAGTTACTGCAAACTTGATAACCATCTTCTGTGGTGAGAATGCGTAGCAGCTCCTGAAACTCGCTAACTCTTGTACTCGGTCTAGTGAAAATTAAATGGCAGAGTATTTGTAAGTAACTGTTGCTCTTCTCCTGTTGGATATTAGCAGTTTGGCATCCAAAACAAGCTTGTTTTGTAGTCTAAAAAAGGAGAAAAGCTTCTAACAGCCTACTCTTGTTTCTCCTTGGTGCATAGGTTGCTTGGTTTTCAGTTTCATTGTCTTTCCAGAAAGTAAAGAAAGGAAGATGAGCACTAGACTGCTGTTGGCTCTGCAGACGTTGAAGTTCTCCACATCTCAATATTGAGAAGAAAACCAACAGTAACTTAAAACAACTTTCACTTAATGTGATTTGCTTAGAAGGCAATCTGAGGAAAAGAATTCTCCTTATTCTTTGTTTACAGTGGTGTTTGGAAGGGAAGTAAGATGTAGCAGATGGATTATGGCACTTCCAAATAAGTAGTAGCCTTGCCGTTTCTCTGTAGGACCTCAGCCATTTGTGCCTGTATGTGAACAAGCTGTTTCTTTCCTGCTTGCCAATGTCTAGTCCAGTGGACAGGATGCCAGTCAGTAGTTGAAGCACACCTGGTTTAATCTCGCCCAAAAGGGATGAAGTTAATAGGCTCTGAGGCAGCTCAGTCATATGAACCAAGGAGCAGTAAGTGGGGATGATCAGTGAATTTGCTTCAGAAGCACATTTCTCATCTGAACCCAAGCATTAATAGAGAATCTGTGTTTAAGCATTTGAAATCACTGTTCTTTCTTTGAGACAGAGTGACTACTATGGTGGCAGAAGCAACCTTGGTAAAAAATGTGTTACTTGCTTGCTGAGGCTCTTTCCTTCTGTAATTTATTAGATGTTGTTGAGCCCCCAGACACTGCTTAGCTTACCTTTTTTTCCCCTTCAAGTGTGCAAAATCACCTGTGCATCTGGATAGGCCAAAAGAAATTGGAACAGTTCTTCCCAGGAACCTTAAAAATGAATTAAAGTAGGTGAGCACCAGGAGAAAATACTGGCTCATTCCAGTGTATTTGTATCGGATTAAAATAGGGTAATTTTGGTTACAATTCCTCTATGATGGTCAGAGAATTTACTTTTTTCCAAGCCACACACCTGCTGAAATAACAGCTTTGGACAGCAAAGTTTTTAGGGAGCAAGTGTGTCATGTCGCATAAAGGGTGCTTTTTTACGATGCAGGTTGTGCATTTATTATCAAGTTCTTCATTAAAAGTAGATTTTAAACATTTTTGTGCGTTTGCAAAATTGGATATCTGATCAATGTTTACTTTCTGCCTTATTCTACATAGGCAAACAGTTTAATCCCATTACCTCTCCTTCAAATTCCCGTTCTAAACTTAAAACATTGTTTTCTCTCCTTGTCTTTATTCCAAATCTTGGTAAACAGATAAGTGACAGTGAAATTGACTGTGATGTGTTCAGTTTCTTTTCCAGCATGTGCTGGGGCTCTGCTGCTGCAGGATAATCAGCCAGTCCTTCAAAACTGCCATGTTGACATCAGTGTGGTGTTAGACCTCAGCAGGTATCCATGCCCTCTCAAGGCTCATACAGGACAGCTTTTGTAGCTATTTATTATTCTTTATTATACTCTCTGTGCTCTGCAGGTCTGGTGGAATAATCAAGAATAACACACCAGTTTATGACTGGTAGCACTTCTGCAGTAGTGCAATTTGCAGGACTAATTGTACTGTAACCAGTACAGTTGCTACCAAATGTTATAGAATGTTCTTGTTTTCTATATTGATTAAGTTATTGATAAAGAACTGTTGTCACTTAATGAAACTTAGAATCATAGAATTGTTCAGGCTGGAAGAGACCTATAAGATCGCAAGTCCAACCTTTAACTCAAATGGCCAAACTCACTGCTAAACTCTGTCCCTAAGCTCCCAATCTACATGACTTTTAAACACATCCAGGGATGGCAGTTCAACCCCCCTCCCTGAGCAGCCTGTTCCAAGGTCTGATTACCCTTTTCCATGAAGAAGTTCTTCCTAATGTCCAACCTGGGGCAACTTGAGGCCCTTTCTTCTTGCCTTATCACTTGTTCACTTGTGAGAAGAGACCAGCACCCACCTCTCTATAATTGCCTTTCAAGTAGTTGTAGATGGCAATGAGGTATCTCCTCAACTTCCTTTTCTTCAGTTTAACCAGCCCCAGCTCCCTCAGCTGCTCCTCACAAGGCTTGTTCTCCAGACCCTTCACCAACCTTGTTGCCTTCTAACTTTTCATCAAAGAACTATTATTTTTAAAAGTATTGCAGCACTGTGTCTGGTTTTTCTTGTTTCATGTTGATTTAAGTTGCAGCTCCTCAAAGTAAGGGAGTTTTTAAATTAGAAAGCATAGTCTCAAATAGTGGCCATCACGTTTAATCTGACTCCTTGGTAAAGAAATAGGATTCATGATCCTGTTTCAGTAAGCTTTCATAAAGATGCAGACATGAAAACATAGCCCGTAAAATACAGAAGTCCATAAGTCTGTATTTCTATGTTTTTAGCTTTGTTTTCAGTTTTTATTGTTACAAGACTGAAAGTTTTCCAAGGGCTTAAGACTTTGAAATTTTTATTTTGTAGCCTATTAATTAGATATTTAATAAAGCTTTTGGGCTCTGTAGTGAATATTTAAAAAAGTAATCTGTGCCTCCGTTAAATGCCTAGTGGCAAATCCTTAGTAATAAATACAACTTTTAACATTTTGGGGTTTTTTTTCTAACCTACATTTTAATTCATTACATTGAGGAGAATTTAACTTGCTAAGAATTTATTTTTAGTTCTGTTTAAAAGAAAATAAAAATGTGGAAGGGGTTTGATGTAACTGCATTAGGTGAGGGTTAAACCAGAGGGAAGGTTGGTTTTCATGCAAAAGGCTTTTGAAGTTCTAGATCAGTAGCAAACATGTTCAAATTGTATTTGTGGTAAAATATGATCGAATTTCATGAGTTGGTTTAATAATATAATCAGCAGCAGGTAAAAAAACCTCAACAGAACTCAAAGAAACCCCAAACAATTGCTTTTGTTAATAACAAATCCCAAAGTACAAGAATGAACAAACAGCCTCTCCAAAGCCCTCTGTTCAAAACAACAGAAATCTGCAGCCACATCTCAAGGGTGGGAGCTGCAGCAGTTCCCGTCCTCCCAAATTGCAGTTAGCAAGTGGACTGGGTTTTGGAATAAAGATTGGGATCACATTTGAGGTGATTCTGTTGTAATCACAGTGATGTGGAAGGGTATGTGTGGTCAGATGGATCAGATATAATTTAGCTGAGAGAAAGGTAATTTATTTTGCTATAGATCTGACTACATGTGACCTGATGAGATGCCCTTCTAAAGGAAGAACTGCTAGGGAGCCTGTGCGGTTAAGGTTTGTTTAGGCCATGCACTGGCGATGGTTCCATCATTGCTGTTCTACATCCCTGTCTCACAGTCCTCAAGTTCTGTGGGAATATCAAAGCTGTCATTCTCCAAAATAATGTAAATATTGCACTTAAGTACTTAAGAGCACTGTCTCTACAATGGACTAAAGATAGATCTCTGGAATAGACTCAGAACCATAGAATGTATGGGGTTGGAAGGGACCCCAAAGATTATGTAGTCCAACTCCCGCTACAACAAGCAGCAACATCTCTAACTAGAACAGGTTGCTCAGAGCCCCATCCAGTCTGACCTTGACTGTCTCCAGGCATGGGGTCTCCACCACTTCTCTAAGCAACCTTTGCAGTGATCCACCACCCTCACCTTAAAGAACTCCTTCCCGATGTCCATTCTAAATCTACCCTTTTCCAGCTTAAAACCATTAGCCCTCATCCTATCATTACTTTAGTTTTCCTTTGTAGCTTCGTTAAGAAATCAGTTCTGTCTGGAGAGCAACAGCTGACTAATGCCTTAGTTGTGGAAGCTGTTGGGTTGCTTTTAGTGGGAATGTACTTTAAAAAAAACCTGTTTTTGAATAATTGCAACTGTGAATACATCTGCCTAAGCCATACTTATGTATGAGTTGTTAAAATATCTCCCTTTGAAGTTGTATTAGATTATTGCAGAGGGAGGAGAAAACCCTCTTGTGCACTAACATGCAGGAGTTCCACTGTTCTGCTGGAAAATTTACTCCTTTGTCAAGAAAAATGAACCTGTTCTGAAAGGAATGTTGAAGGACAGAAAAGGATTTTTAGAATAGCCAACTTGTAGTTTTTACAAGTGAATAATGAGCTGTGGGAAAGTGAGTTTGAAGTTCTAAATTATCATCTACTACTTCTGCAATTACTGGGTTTCTGGATTTTACTCCCAAGTACCCCACTGTATCACAGAGTCACCAAACATTAGGGTTTGGAAAGGGACCTCAAAAGATCATCTAGACTAAGTCACACAGGAACATATCCAGGCAAGGTTTAAACATCTCCAGAGAAGGAGACTCCACAATCCACCCTGGGCAGCCCCTTCCAGTGCTTTGTCACCCTCACTGTGAAGACGTTCCTTCTGTAAATAGGAAGTAGCTTAAACCTTGACTGAGACAAGATTCTTCAGTGATTCTGTGCAGTAATGATGTGGTTGCTGCAGTGTGTATGAAGTGCTGCAGGTTCATCCTTCACTTACTCCAGTGTAGTTCATCAACTGTTCCTCAGAAAAATACTGAGACCATTCTGGAAATCGTCTTACTTTGGTTCAACAATATTTCAAAGCATCTTGTGTCTTTGTGCAGTTAAAGCACTTCATAATGGGAACCCACATGTCTCTTCTTTGATTCTGCCATGAGCTATTTTCTGGATATTTGCATGTTAATTAACTCCTTTGCGTACTGGTTGTTTGGTCCATAAAATGCAATATTAGTGCATAAATGCTGTGGAGGTGGTCAGATAATATCTTAGTGCTGTTACCGCCGTCGTTCACCTGAGGGTTAGTTTTGTTCTGCCTCACCCTGCTCTAGCTTTGCAAATGCCACAGGTGGAGCTTCTGGGGGGTAAGTAGAAAGTTCTGTACAACTTGTGTGTTGCAGAGTCTCGTTAATTATTTGCAGAGTCTCGTTAATTATTCTAATAAAGCAAGAGCCAAAGCCTTAATGTTTGTCGAGGTCTTTAGTAAGCTTGTAAAATAACAATAGAAGTACCTTCAATGTGTCTGGTAGAGCTGTTTCTAGTCCTTGAGTTTGTGACCCTCTCTTAAGAAGTATAGGCTTCAGTGGTGTCATTGCAAAACTGCAGATAATTAGTGTGCCATGAGCCAGAGCTGGATCACCTAGACCAAGTCGCACAGGAACTTATCTAGGCGGGTTTTAGATGTCTTCTGTTCATCCTTTGGTTTGTCCCCAAAGTAACTCTGAATAGCTTCTTTCTCTTCCATAGTATGCCCTGTACATTTACATTATATAAACTAGCTCTTGAAATGCTTTAAAATTGCCTTTGCTCGTGATAACTAAGATACTACTGGAGCAGCACAATCTTCATTTTATCAGGAATAAAATTAAGAATCATTGTTAATTGAATTACTTTTTAGTGTCTGTTAAAATCTTCAAGTGGTTTTTAACTCTGGATTTTGTTGTCTTCAAGTCAGTATTAATTTTTAAGCTTATTATGTTCTAAATACGTTGGTGTACGTAGCTTTATAACATTTGAAGAGCAAATTTTGAATTATGTGGACACTACTAATCTACTGGTGAACCTTACGCTGAAGTAGCTGCAGTCTAATTATATATGTGTATATACACACAAGTTGTATGGATTTTTGCATTCCTGTCTGTATATCTTGCTTCTAAAGCCTTATTCCCTTTTCAGTTGTATGATTTGTAACTTTCCTCTCGGCCAAGAGGCTGTTTGAAAAATCCTTAGGAAAGAAGCTGTAAATATATCATTACAGAACTAATCACAGTCTCTCACCTCAAGGCTTCAGCCGAAAGGAGCAAGCACTTTTAAGATTTTTTTTGTAAAATAAATTAATCTGTAATGATTAAATACAATCACTTTGATTACTTGGAGGTTAGAAAAAATACGTTATTTTTCCACCTCACCCCTAAACACTTTCACAAAGAGAAGAACATGCTATTGAAGATTTTTCTTTTTATAGTAAGTACTACAGTGGCAGATGAAGACCCAGCTAGAGAAGCTTTGGAGTTTAAAACCCAGAATCTACAATGTAAGCACAAGAGAAATGGCCTTTAGGTAGAATTGTAGGAGTGGTTTCTTCTCTATGCAGTACGCTCAGAAAAACGTGTGCTGCTCAACTCCTTTGTAGAGGCATCAAAACAGAAAGGCGGCAGTTGGTTTAAAGCTTGTTGATTTATTTTTATGTCTGTTTGGAATTTAGATGGGTGTGCAAACCTCACATAAAGACAGGGTGGGCTAAGGGCCTGGCTATTGTCATACAAGCTGTAAATCTGCTATTGCCGGGTTTTTCCACAAGAGGAAGATGCAGTTATTGCAATGTTGACTACACAAGAGACCTGAACCAAAGTGATCTTTAAACTTGTGTTCAAAATATTCTTTGAGCTTGTTTTGAAAAGAACTTTTTTTTTCTGCACTACTTGTACGTCATCGATGGGCTTTCAGTCCAGTAGCACTTTTCTGGACAAGATGGTAAATACTGTAAAGTGCGGATTTATGGATCTCCAGGTGTTTAGCACACTCAGTGTGACAGTGCTGCTAAAAATAAATTGTTTACTTCAGCTCTGCATCTGAATACTTAAAGCCATCACTTGCTTGGTTTTTCCTCAGAACTCCTGTCTGAAAACAGAGGAAAGGCTGAGGGAGCTGCGTCTCTTTAGCTTGGAGAAAAGAAGACTGAGGGGTGACCTCATTAATGTTGATAAATATGTGAAGAGCGAGTGTCAGGAGGATGGAGCCACACTAGTAATAGGACAAGGGGCAGTGGGTGTAAGCTGGAACACAGGAGGTTCCATATAATTATCAGAAGGAACTTCTTCACAATGAGGGTGACAGAGCACTGGAAGGGGCTGCCCAGGGGTGTTGTGGAGTCTCCTTCTCTGGAGAGATCTAAAACCCACCTGGATGTGTTCCTGTGCAACTTGGTCTAGGTGAGGGGTGCTGTGGTGAGGGGATTGGACTGGACGATCTTTTGAAGTCCCTTGCAATCCCTAATGTTCTGTGATTCTGTGAAAAATAACTTATTTTTTATTTTCATCATATGTAGTTCAAACAGAACACTTCTGTTTAAAGATGATGTCTTACTGCTCAGAATTGAGTTACGCTCATTCTTGGCTGTTTCGTTTGTGAGGACATCAGATAATGAAAACAACTACTATAAGACAGTAATATATGTGTAAGAGCTTGTATTTCTTGATTAGAAAAGTGGTTAATTTGCTTAATTTTATTTCAGCTTTACTTTTGGAAGCTCAGTCAACACCTTTTCAAATAACTCCTTCAACAATGGCAAATATTGTGAAAGGCCTGTATACGCTACGACCAGGTAAAAAATGAGATAAATGTTTGTTTTGAGTGTTTCTTCCTGTGATGTTTTCCTAAACGTGTGTGGTTTGTGCTGACCATCCTAACGTTTAATTCCATTACACAAAGACCCTTGCACTTGTTGCCCATCTCTGTGACCTGCACAAGGTACCATGGGAATACCAAATTCATTCTAAAAAAGCGATCCAAACCTCTGCTTTGAAGACCTAAGGAAAACCTACTTCTTCTGCTCCATAAAAATAAAGGAGGCTGTTGAAGGTCTCAGTCATTGAAGAATTTTAGAAGTATTGGAAGTATAAAAGTTATAATCGTGAGTCACACTTTAAATGACCAGGTCTTTGACATGAGATTAATGACTGTCTTCTATGAAGCCATTACTTGGTTGGTATTATTTCATGGAAGATAATTTAACTCACGAGTATGTCAGGACATTTTGTGGAAGAAGTTATATTGAGAGAAAAATGGTATTACAGATTTTAATAAATTTTTGTGTAAAAAGACTTCAGTTCTGTAAGTTTTGGAGAACTGAGAAGAGCTCTAGCCTGTGTTTGAAAAGCCTTCACAGAAAGTATTAAGATATCCATAAATAAATATTACCTGCTTCACTTCTTTTTGTAATGCTGATACGTTCTTCTTACCTTGGCGTGACACAGAGAAGTTCCTGAGCTTCATTCTAGTTTTGCTTTGTGATCTCCATTTATAGAAATAAAAATGAGGTTGTGAAAGCTTTTTAAAAGAAGTCTTCATTGTAGTGCAATGATCCGCATGCAAACAGGCCAGGAGTGTGGTGGACCTTCCACTCTATGCAGAGATAAAGTATTTATCTCTTTCACTAAGCAAAGAAAGAAATTAACATCTTACCATGATTTTTTTTTTTTTTTTAAGACTTCAGATTTCCCGGATGATCCCTGTCTTGCTCTCTACTTCATAGCACAAAAGATACTGGTTTGGGTTGGCACCATGGGCCTGATGAGAATTTGAGCACTTGTCTTTTGTCTGTAAAATCTTTAAGTATTAAGTAAATGTTCCCATAATTGGTGATATCTGCCAGATGACTGACTTCAGGCTACTGCTTGAAAGATAGGCTTTTACTCCAATTACCTCACATTTCTCAGCCTCTGAGAAAGTAAGGAACTTAAATATCATTGAAACCAGAAGAGTGCTGGATAGACTTCTTGTTGTAAAGGACTCTTCTTTGGTGGTGCTGGTTTTTGAGGATGGATTCTGAAACAGTCAGGGCAGGAATTCATCTGAAGTAGTGTTTCTCACTTATTCTGTGGACATGCTCTATTGGATGTATCATGGGAAGTGGGGAGCAGGTAACTGGGTTAGTAAAGCAGAAAATGTGGGCAGTGGGAGCTGCTGGGGAATTAGAACAGCACTGGGAAGCATCTGACTAGGCACTGCAGAGAGCAGAAGGGGAAGTGGTGCTGCTTTGCCTAGTGGCCATGGGCTTTCTCTTCTCTTATTTCTCTTCAAGTTGCAAGCACTTAAAATGTTACCTGGAAAGCCTGTCTTGTAATTCTAGCTCTGTGCATTCTGGCTGCAGTAGAAAAGGCTGAAGCCTGGGCAGGCACTCAGGCTGGTAGTTGGCCCAGTTGGATTTAATCTGAAACACTTTTTTCACCTCAGTTATAATGATCTGGCAGTGGCACCAAATACACTGCCATAGGATTTCATGTGAGTTCCAAATCAGTGTATTAGATTGGCTAAATTATTCAGTAGCAATAAGTGTTTGGTACGTAACATGTCCTGTGTGAGAGCTTCTGACTGTATTTCATAAGATAAGGAGTGCCAGTTCATATCTATAGAGTTGTTTAGGGATTTTGTTTTGCTGTGGTTTTGGGTTTTATTGTGGGGTTTTGATTGTGTTTATTCACTGTGAGAGTGGTGAGAGCCTGGAATAGGTTGCCCAGGGAGGTGGTTAACGCCCCGTCCCTAGAGGTGTTTAAGGCCAGGCTGGATGAAGCTCTGACCAGCCTTATGTAGGGTAGGATGTCCCTGCCCATGGCAGGGGGATTGGACTAGATGATCTTTGGAGGTCCCTTCCAATCCCTAACGATTCTGTGATTCTATGACTGCTGCTGTGATCTGGGGATCTACAGGCCTGTCAGTCTGACCTCAGTGCTGGGGAGATTTGTGGAGCAGATCATCTTGAGTGCCATCACCTGGAAAACTAGGAGATTAGGCGTCATCAGCACAGCTTTATGAAGGATAGATCCTGCTTGGCTACCTGATCTCCTTCTATGAAAGATGACCTGCTTAATGGCTGAGGGAAAGGCTGTGAATGTTGTCTACCTGGACTTCAGTAAAGCCTTTGACACCATTTCCCACAGCATTCTCCTGGAGAAACTGTCTGCCCATGGCTTGGATGAGTGTTCCATCTGTTGGGTTAAACACTAGCTAGATGGCCAGACCCAAAGAGCAGTGGTGAATGGAGTTAAATCCAGTTGATGACCAGTCACAAGTGGTGTTTCCTGGGGCTCAGTATTTTGTCCTGTTCTTGCTGAGGCCTGGGCAAGGGATTGAGTCCACCCTCAGTAAGTTTGCAGATGGCACCAAATGAGGCAGATATGTCAACGTTCTGGAGGGTAGGGAGGCTCTACAGAGGGATCTGGACAGGTTATATTGACGAGCTAAGGCCAGCAGTTTGAGGTTGAACAAAACCAAGTGTTGAGTTGGGTACTTGGGTCACAACAACCTCATGCAATGCTATAGGCTTGGGAATGTGTGGTTGGAAAACTGCCTGTTGGAAAAGGACCTGGGGGTGTTGGAACAAGAGTCAGTTGAAGGTGAATGAGCATTGTGCCCAGGTGGCCAAGAAGAATAATGACATCCTGGTTTGCATTAGAAATAGTGTAACAAACAGGACTAGGAAAGTGATTGTGCTCTGTAATTGGCATCAGTGAGGCTACACCTGGATTCTTGGTTCAATGTCAGTCCAAGAATGACATTGAGGTGTTTGAGCGTGTCCAGAGAAAGGTATGGAGCACAAGGCTTATGATGAACAACTGAGGGAACTGGGGGTGTTTGGTCTGGAGAAAAGGAAGCTCAAGGGAGATCTCCTCACTCTCTACAAGTCCATGAAAGGAGTGAGGTGGCGATGGTTGTTTCTCCCAAGTAACATGTGACAGAACAAGAGGAAATGGCCTCAAGTTGCACCAGGGGAAATTTAGGTTGGACATTAGAAAAAATTTCTTCAGTGAAGTTTGTCAAGGCCTGGCCCAGGCTGCCTAGGGCAGTGGTAGAATCCCTATCCCTGGAGGTAATTAAAGGGCACATAGATGTGATGCCGAAGGACATGGTTTAGTGGTGAACTTGCCAATGCTGTGTTAATGGTTAGACTTGATGATCTTGAAGGTCTTTTCCAAGCAATGTGATTCTGTTATGAGGGAGGTGAATGCATTATTTGTTCTTTTTGTTTAAACCATCTGTACCTTAGGAATGATTATTTAGTGAGTCTGCTAATGAAAGGCTACTGAAGCTCAGCATGGGCCAAGTAACCATATATGGGAATTGGGTAGCACCTTGTGAAATGCCTTAGTAAATGTATTTGAAAGCATCCCTGTTTTCCATGGAAAGATGAAGTTTAAGGTAGAAGTTGCAAAGCTGCAAAGTTACAAAATAACTGGGGAGTATTTATTTTCCTTAGAACTCCCTGAAAGGTTGCTATAAACCTCATTTTCATCTCTTGCTCAGTCTTGTGTGTTTCTTATCATCAGCCTCGAAGCACTTCTAAGATAAACGGTCTTGCATCTCTAAGGCAATGTTCAGTGTAGTGAAATTAAATCACATTCCTATCCTGGAGCTGAACTAATACAGGTTAAGTTATATAACGAACATTAAAAAGTGTTCATCTAAGCTCTGGAAAATCAGTGAGAGAATTGCATTATTTCATCTGCAATGGGGGATGGAGAAGCAGAGCTGTGTGGTGGTATTACTGTGCTTTCCAGAAGTAAGGCTCAGAAGAGAGGTTTGATTTTGTGAATGTGCTTCTGCAGTAAAGTGTCACAAATGTTCTGATTATCAAGGTGAGTTTGCTGATTATCACTTGAGTGCCCAGAGACTCAGCAGCCCCTATGAGGTGCATCCAGAACTGAATTTCAATTTGATGAGGTTGATTACAAACGAAACAGATCACCTTCTTTATGTACGTGTAAACATCTCATTTTAACAGTCTGGTTATTTGTTCTGTTCCAAGGTTTGGTTTCTGTGGGTTTTGGGAAATGGTTTTGAGTTTTTTGTTTTCTTTGTAAAATTGAATATCTTAAAATGTATTTAAAGCAGGGCAAAGCTACATCTGTCAAAGAGCATAGTTTGAAGAAGTGTTCACTTCCATGTGCTTTATTGTTGTTTTCCCTCTTCTTACAGAGTGGGTACAGATGGCACCAGCTTTATTTTCTAAATTCATCCCAAATATTCTACCCCCTGCTGTGGAATCTGAGCTTCAGGAATATGCTGCTCAAGACCAGAAACTTCAGAGAGAGCTTATGCAGAATGGATTTACTAGGTAATAATTTTTAGTCTTCAGTAGTAGTTGTGCTGGACAGTTCTGAAATGGTAAAAACAGATAGACGTAAAAATGGTGAAGAAATAATTCAAGTGTTGAGTCTTAACAGCTGAGTATCTGAAATATGACCTTATTTTCCACACTCTTTGAGCACTACCAATCTTGCAGATGGCACTGAAAAGTAGATGACTGAAAGTCTTGAAATACTTTCATAGAACAACTTACAATTCATGCCTCTCTGTGTTTTGATTGTGCCTCTAACGCGTGATTGAGCTCTTGTTCAGCCTTTACTTTGGCACTTTAGTTTCTGTAAGCTGACTTTTTTGTTCGGGATGCTTCTGAAAATGTCAGTTGATGACTTTTCCTTATTCCATTTCCAAAACTGTTTATAAACTGAAGGTTTTCTATTTTAACATGGCATTAAAAATTGGGAGAAGGGGGAAAGAACAAACAGTGAAAGAGACAGTGGAAAGTGTTCATAACCTGTATTGTTAACTCTGGGCTGTGCCTGTTGCTCTGTGCCCTTCTATTTAACTGCCTACACAAAAGCACAGCCATTTCACCACAGCAGTGTCCCACTTTCGCAGTAGCCTGACAAACCAAGATGACGCTGGGGAAGCTCAGGTGCTGTGTTCCTGGGAGGGTCCTTTCTCTATGAAGAGTGTAAATCTTTGCTTCCTGTTAGCTCTGCAGTGCTGAGAATCTGGTGATTTGAATACCCACTAGATGTGGGTCTGTTTAGTGTTAGATGAACTCCTGGGTTTTGTACTCTGTAGAGTTTTCCTCTGGCTTCAAAGCTCGGTAAATTACTGAGCTTCAGACCTCTACTATGGTGGCATAGACTCACTCCTGGCAAGGCTTTCTGTTGAGGAAAATAATGTTTTGCATTGATATGCATGAGTTGAGACAGTGAAATCAAAGCCATAAGAGCTTGGGCCAAGAAAAGCAGTGTGTTTGGGCTGAGAAATAGAAGTTTGAGGCTTTGAAACTGAGTAGACACTTACATTCTTTGGTCAGCATTAATGCCCGGAACAAAACAATGAAAGGAACACTTCAGTTTTGTCTGACTTTCATTCTTACTACTTCTGTAGGAGGTTCATCATAGTTCTGCTTACAACTGCGTTTCACTGGTTTCATGCTTCATAGAGAATGAAAAATGAAAGTTCAAATATTAGCAGCCCATAATCACAAAAAAAAGGTTTCAAACCCAGTACTTTTCCCTAGGTACCTGAAAATAAGACAGTTGTGTTGGCTTGGCGAAGGAGTTCTTTGGCTGGTACTGTGAGGATAATACTGTAATGAAAGGCTAGGAAGGGCTACAGGAAGAATACTCACATTACCAGGGCTGGATGTCTTTGTGGTGTTCTCGTGTTAAAGACTTGGTGAGAATCCTCAGAATATATTGTAGCAGCTGCTGTTTTATGCAGAAAAGTAATTTATCTAGCACTGGAATTAATGCAGATCCATAGGAAACTGTTTCAGTCCTGTGTGATAGATAAGGACAAAGAATAAGCCTGAAGGGTTTAATCTCACAAGGGAGAGTGAAGTAAAGGTTTGTGTCACATACAGTTTGCAGAGTCTAAGAGTTCCTCTTTCAATTGGCTTTTTGCTTTATGGGATCTTCTGGATACTTGATTCAGCTTGTAGGGCTTGAAAATTGGCCCACACAATCCCATGCCTTTGTGCAATTGATGTTTCTGTGTAGGTTGCTTTCAATTTATTAAACAAAACTGCAAAACTAATTTTGCAACAGAGTACCTGATTGGCATTTAGTGTCTGGTTAGTGTGCTTTTGCCTAGTGTGTTTCATATGGCTGTACTGTCAGGGAGTCAGTGCAGTCTGGTGAGACATGGAAGTTACACAGTGTTAGAGTCTGCCGTTGTTAAAAAGACACTAGTAGAAGAAAGCTGAAGTGCACGCAGGTGTTCTATTTACCACTTGACATTTTGCAGCGGTATTTGAAATAAATTTTGCCTTGAAGTGTATTTCAAGATGTAATATGGTTCCTCCTGTGTTATGAACATAGGGTGTGCTTATTTATAACTTTTCAGAGTTGTCTGGGTTGAGATTCCTGCACGTAGAGATGTATGTGTTTGTATGTACAGAAGGGGTGTTTTTCTCTTTTATCAAGCAATGTGACAAGTCTGTTCTGTTCTGGCTTAGTACAAAATGTCATCTGTTCTCTAATTTCTCCAAAAAGTTCTCCAGTTCTTCCAAAAAAATGATGCCTTTGCTGCTGCCTTTTCTACAACAATAATCGTGAGGAGCATGGCACTGTGAGGTGTCTTGAGCAGCAGTAATGGCATGTCAGGTCCTAGCTGAAATAGCTTATCAGCACTGTTAAATACTGTTGTTACAGAAAGTAGGAGCACAGTCCTGTTGCTCAGCATTATTTCTCTTGTGAAAGACCTCAGTCGAGGCATACACAGCAGGACCATCACCTTAAGAGTGGTTTCCGCGGAGAATCACAGAACATTAGGGATTGGAAGGGACCTCAAAAGATCATCTAGTCCAATCCCCCTACCACAGCAGGATCACCTAGTAACTGTAAACATCAAGTGTTATCACTTGTAGAAGCAGCCTGTCTGCACAAACATACTGTTAGCTGCAGAGAGTGCAGGGGCTTAGAAGAGACTGAGCTGTAGAAATAAAATCTCTGAATAGAATTGAGTTAGAACAGACTTGGTTCCGTTCTAACTCAAATCAGGACACTCCACTGGCCTTATCCCCATATAAACTTCTTGTTTTCAATTTCAAAAGTCAGCCATAACCATAACAACAGCACACTGTTCCTGCGTTCCCAGAAAACGTGGATTTTAAAGCAAATTGCACAAACAAGACGACACAGAACCTGCTGACTCTTTCCATTACACATACGAGATGTAACGGTTTGTTCTTCTTTCACTTAATAATGAAAGATGAAAACATGACACAGTTTATTCTTAAAATGATTTTTTCAAATGGTTGAAGTCTATTGAGACAAATCTACCCTTCTTGTCTTCATTAGTAGAGCAAATATACTACTTGTGCCACACAGGAGAAAGCTGGTTTTGCCTGCTACCAGAATTGCCAGAAAGAGCCATTTAAGAGGATTTGTTAGTGCTTCAAGGCACTTTCTTTGTCTAACCTCATTTTGTTTTTCACCATCAAAAAGCTGGAAACTCATGGCAGCAATAGCACAGTGGCTGTGGAAGATGATGGCACACATATCTACATCTACTTTTCTGTCTAACGACTTGGGAGTAGAGAGTTAAGAGAAGAGCAGAGATAGGAACAGGAATCGCTGACAGAATTACTTAAGGGCTATAAAAATCAATGAAAAGCCAAACACAGAAGTACACATGGTGGTTAACTGAACACTGCATGAATAAGCTGCTGCCTTTTTCCATTTGGCATGGACATGAATGTGGACCATGCCAAGAAAAAGGGAAAAAAGAAAGTATTACAGTAATTCTCAGAGCTATGTCCTTATTTCATCTGCCAACAGGAGAAGGAAGTGACAGTAGACTTAAGTACGATACCTATCTTTTCTCAAACTAGATCTCCCACCACAGACCACTTCCATAAAAGAAGTCAAGTGATTGCTGTGAAAACTAATTGCTGCATCTCTGGACGACTAAATCACATTACCCTCCCTTTCTTAAAGCACAGGGATGCAAAGGTGTCATATATACCAGTCCTTTATATCTAGTCTACTATAGTACAAGTGGAGTTTTACAATAATAATATATGTTGTAATCTAAAACATTTGCTCTAGAACTGCTAAGCAGCTGGTAGTGCTGCAGATTACACATTTTTTTTAAGTGTTTCTCATATTAACAATTGTTATTTGGGGAAGTTAAATGATTACTTTAAATAAATGTGTTACTAACTTATCACTAAAGCTGTGATTCAGATGATCAAGTAGCAATTTTCCAAATCAGAACTTGTTATGAGCTTGAATTCATTATTAGGTTTACATCATCTTTAAGTAAACACAATAATAAAGAGGGCAAGCACGGCACTGAAGAACCATATTCCAACTCATAATTTCCTCTTCCATTTCCTAGAATGAAGGTTAAGAGCAAACTACCACATAGCTCTGTTTCGAAACATCCCAAACAATCACCCACCCCAACATGCTAGTGAGAACTATGATTGAAAAATGTTTAACTCAAAGCAATAGTTCCAAACTTTCTTTGCCACTGTTAGGCTGAAAATGCACTTAGAACTTGTCATAGATTCATAGAATCATTCAGGTTGGAAAAGACCTGGATGATCAAGTCCAACCATCAACCCTACTCTACAAGTTCACCCCTAAACCAGATCCCCAAGCACCACACTTAAGTGTCTTTTAAACTCATCCAGGCATGGGGACTCAACCACCAACCTGGGCAGTCCATTCCAGTGCCTGACCCATCTGTCCCGGATTTTCTCAGTGTGGAGGATCTGAGAGATTAAAATGAAAGCTCAGTAATGAAAGCAGAAGCTCCTATCATTGTGTAGAACTGAATTCCAGCACAATTAAATCACAACTGCATCCTTGCTAAAAAGTTATAATTGTTATATCACAGGCAAGTTCTCCACACACAGTGCATCTCAGTGCACGCTGGCATTCACTGCTCATGTATATTCACTACACAACCCGGTGCAAAAGAACATGCAGAATTAGAATCTTCCCTCTTTCCAGTTCTTCCTCCTTCCACTATTAACAGCTTTTACTTGTTTCTGGTTAGTGACATGTTCTCAGCAGCATCTCAACACTGGTGCAAGAGGGAAGCTTGGAATGACAAGCCTCCAGCTACTCCTGTTGCAGTTAGTGTAACGCAGGAGCTGCCCATAATGAAAAACTTTGATCTGATAAACTGTTTTTCAGATACGGTATATACACAGGTCACTCCATTTCTATGTTCTCCTTTATCGTTATAACTAGGATGCTTCACCACCTTACTGAGCTAAAATACATCTCAGGTAAAACTCTCAGAAGAGCCTACGGTTCTACTGACTTTAGTAAGATGTGTGTTCTTTGGTACCACGAGTGCTTTTGAAAATATCGCCTTTCAACTTTCTTTTGAATACTATCCTTATTTGAAATAGATTCCAGGAAATTATATCCCAGCAGTTTTCCAAGCTTTATATAACAACCCTTAAAAAAAAACCCCCCTTGCCAGATGTCTTAGGATTGCAGATCAATCCCTTAGAGTCTCCACTCTAGAGAAAGACTACAACGAAGAAGCAGGTCGCAGGTCAAACCTCGCTCAATGAAATTTCTGCGGTTATCACAGATTCTGCTCTGAAGCAGCGCAGGCTTAAGGGAGGTTCCCAAAGTCTCCAGCAAAGACAATTGGAGGAAGCAAGGATCACTTCATACAGTATGATGATAAATGACCTTTTGCTGCTTCAAAAGAGCAGTAAAGCATAATTTAAGGTTTTCTCCTTCTGTATGAAGCTGGTAGTGTTTCTGACCATAGAAAATTCTCAATTATTCCTTTATTTTTTACCATTTGTTGCCACAGCAAGCGCACATAAGAAAACTACTTGGAAAAAACCCGAACAAATAAAGCACATATGAGCAGGTAATAATTTTTGATGTCAGGCTTATATTAATAAACACAGTTTTTAGATGGGAAAATCAGGGCTAAACAGGAGATTGAACAAATATTACTGTTTTGATCAACTCCAAGTATGTTAAATTACAAGAAAAATGTTCCTCAAGATGCTAATGAAAAAGAAAACACTGTAGGAAGGAAGTAACCCTGATAACTACAGTGGATGGGTCTGGTTTTGGAATGCAAATGAACGGGCAAATGGTATCTAGGCATTGGCTGTTAGATGTGGCTTTGGAAAACAAATGACTAAATTCTCTTCAGCAACACAATATCTGCCTTGAGAAATATCTTCGGGCACCTGGGAGCAGTTGCTTTGTTCACATTTTGTAATTAATATTGTACAGTACCAGCCCGATGTTTTGTCCATGCATTTCAATGTAAGAGAAGGGCATTAGAGACCCTCTGAATATTATTTAAGGCCTTCTTTCTCCGTTTATTACTCGAGTCAGTAAATACTGTAAAAAAATCACCTTGGTCCAGAATGCAAGAGTGCCTTTAGAGAACCAGGGAGCCTGGGAAGATTAAATACCATAATTCCCTCTAATTTTGAAAATTATCACTGCTGAGATGTTTTCTGAGGGTAAAAATGTAATTGGTTGTAGATCAATAAATAATGTCATTCAAAAGGAACTATTCTGCTCCTGAAAGCAGAGAGATCCTTAAATCAAAAGCAAACTAATACATTAGCAAAGTCGAAACTAATCTAAATGACAAAATTTTATACTGCCCTAGTTATGTTTATTTCAACTGATAATTTATTTATGTTGTCATAAACATCCAGATGCTTTCAATTTTCATTGCTAATTATTTGCTTTAAGGCAGCTGAAATTACTTTTTCAGACTTCCTAGCTTCACGATCTTCCTTTCTGCTTAAGATTCATCATCACAAAGGAACGGTGAAATCAGAGGATAAATTCCAGTATTAACAATGATCAGAGTAAATTGTGAGACACTGTAATTCCCCCAACAGATTTCCGATCATATCCTCAGGATCAACAAACCTTCCTGCTAAATCCTGCTTCATGTAATTAGGTGTAAACTGCTGTATCTACACAGGTATCGTGGTTTTTAATTAAAAAGCCACAAAAAGCACTGTACAAAGTAAAAGCCATTTTGTGAATGTCTGAGACACTACATAGCATTCCTCTATGCTATAAGCCGTTATCCTTTAGTTCTATATTGACCCTAAACGTTCATTAACAAATTGCTTAATTAACATTACATCAAGTGACACAAGACTAGGAAAGTCAAAACAAGAAGAAATATCATGCATTTGTTGATAGTACTTACGATATGCAGCTCTAAATAATCTCCAAGCCCAGTAGAACTGTCCACTCGTACCAACACAGCTTCTTTTTGAACAGTACTAAACCCTATTGCCAGTCTGTCTGCACGAGTGCTTGGCCGATCATTAGGAGGCCACGTGTAAGTGATTTGTCCACCACCTTTGCTAAAGATATACGTTGTTCCCGCTGCAAAACAGAAATAAAGATAATTAACTCACTTGCACAAACGCTCACCCACACGGAAATCATCTACTCTACGAAAATCAAAATGTTCGCAGATAGCAAATGGATTCACAGAAACAAGGAAGACTACATTTCACCGTGAAGGAGTCTTTATCTCTGAACATTTTACAGCAAGCAAAATATTAGAGCTTTTTATAAAGTGCAATCAAAACAGAATGTAACATAACTGCCTATGCAGCAACTTAAAATACCATAGCTCTGATTAAGAAATGTACATCTATTCAGGAGAGTTCTTAAGCATATGCTTGAAGAACAAGTTTCTGTGATGTGCGGAACAGGGATGAGCTGAACCAAGTGCTTTCCCAAAGTGGGCCTACGGGAAGGGAAAAGAAAAAAAATCAAGCTGTTCCGTTTATCTCAGGACTGACAAAAAAACCCGCTGCTTCTCATTTACACAATGAAAACGATATGCGCTATAGGACAGGTCATCACAGCCAGCGAAGCAAGACATTAACAAACACATTGAGATAAGACTTTTGCGGTTCTGAGGTTTATCAGCTTGTGGCAGATGGGGATAACGAATGGAAACATACTTCACTTGTCATGTCAGAACAAAAAGACATCAGTCTACCATCTAAGCAAGCAACGGCTGATTTGCATAACGCTCCCTGTTTAACTTAGGAGAGTGAAGTCTTTGCACGTTATATTCAGTCTGCACTTATAAAATCTGGAATATGGTTTTTAAAGGTATAATCTGAAACCACTTAGCGCTCAGGTGCTTAACTCCCTCATCAGCACATTTCCTCTGAACTAAAATAGCAGCATACCTAGACAATTTCCATTGAAAACGTGTATCCTAACAACAGCGTGCAGCAGCCAAACTCTGCGTGTACTCTTATCTTTCATTTGTGAAGTCACTACAAGATGTCCGTTTCTTTTCTATGAAGATAGGTCAAAGCTTAGGGAGATATGTCAGCACATTGTAACTACAGATGTCTAGTTTTCCTGGCTATTCAAAGCTGGCTGTCTGACTACGCTCAATTTTATTAAATGTACTTCACTTTACTCCACCCCATACTCTAACTATGTGCTTCACGTCTCTTTGTAAGGAGGTAGTGCATCTGAACATAATGGTAATTCTCTTACTTTCTTTCAAGCTTTATCAAAAGTGCTGTGAGCGTACAATAGGATCAAACTTCCTTGAACATATAGGCTTTTAAAGCCAAAACCAAGAAGGGTTGTACAGTTACACTATTCCTTCAACTTCCAGATCTCTCTAAACCTTACTTTACTGCTAATTAAGAATGCCTTGACTCAGTTCTGATTCTGCAGAATCACAGAACATTAGGGATTGGAAGGGACCTCAAAAGACCATCTAGTCCAATCCCCCTGCCACAGCAGAATCACCTAGAACAAGTCACACAGGAACATATTCAGTCAGGTTTTAAACATCTCCAGAGAAGGAGATTCCACAACCTCCCTGGACAGCCTATTCCAGTGCTCTGTCACACTCAACATGAAGAAGTTCCTTCTCATATTTATGTGGAACCACTTAGGTTCCACCTTACACCCATCGCCCCTTGTCCTATCATTAGATGACACTTGCTCCATCCTCCTGACACTCACTCTTTCCATATTTATAAACATTAATGAGGTCATGTCTCAGTCTCTTTTTCTCCAAGTTCAAGAGATCCAGCTCCCTTAGCCTTTCCCCATCAGGGAGATGTTCCACTCTATCATCTCTGTGGCTCTGCGCTGGACTCTCTCCAGCAGTTAATGTGTCCTTCTTGAACTGAGGGGGCCACAACTGGACACAACACTCCAGATCTGGTCTCACCAGGGCAGTGTAGAGGGGGAGAAGAACCTCTCTCGAGCTGCTAAACAACCCCCTTCTGATCCACCCAAGGATGCCATTAGCCTTCTTGGCCACAAGGGCCCATTGCTGGTTCATGGACTTCCTGCTGTCCACCAGGACCCCAGGTCCCTTTCTCCTACACTGCTCTCCAGCAGGTCAGTCCCCAACCTATACCGGTAGCTGGAGTTGTTCTTGCAAAAAGGTCTTTGAGAAGATATCCTGTATTCATTTCTAGCATTGCTTTTCCCTTATGGAATTAGGAACCTACTCATTAGTTTTTCTCAGTACCATCAACTTGTAATCTTTTATCTACTGTGCATGGCATTCAAAGGACTGTAAAGCTCTTTGTTTTTAATCTACACACTTTCAGGATCATGCAGTGCTTGAAATAGATCTCTAGGCTTTTCTCTTGATGGCAAAACACCAAACTGCATGTGTTTTAGGAAAACTTGTCAGCTGTCTTTAGCAAAGACAAACACCATACCAGATCTCATATGTGAGGTTTCACTTATACGCCAGGTGAAACCAGGATTTGTTGCTGTTTTAAAGTGTTGTATAAAAGTGCAAAGCTAGGGTCTGAAAATTTTGATAATAGACAAGGGCAAAAATGCTATCAGGAAAATGTGATAGAAAGATAATTTCCTGTTCTCGAACCCTTGCCTCTCTCACATGCAGTGCTCTGAAACTTCAGGAGTGAACTTGTAAGGTAGGGTGGATGGTTGGGCTTGATGATCCCAGGGGTCTTTTCCAACCAGAGTGATTCTGTGAAATACTCGATTATCTATTGCATGCTATTCAGCAATGATAGTTGAATCTCCAGCTTGAATAGGCAATATCATGCCTGATGGTCCCCAAGTTCTCCTTTTTGCTGCTAGAGTTCACTTCAAATCGTGAGCCAGCTGAGGAGTTGGACCTTCACACAGTATGTGTCACATTAGTGTCTGCAGTGAAGGATTCATTTGGTGTTGATGAAAAAGTGAGGGCAAGCTCGTTAAAAAAAGTGACAGCCTTTTTGTTGGCTTCATAAAACACTGAGTTGGGTCCTGAATGAAGTTAACAAACCTCAGTAACAAAAAAGAGAAGGCTAAGAAGAAGGCAGCTCCTTACACCTCAATGTCACAGATGAAACTGTTAGAATAAGATTTAAGTAGGAGTGCTGAATTCTCCTTTTCTCGGTTGTAACAGATGTGTTTACCCAAGATAGAAGATAAAGAAAAAGCCTGCCAAGTGATGGTGAAGTCATACTGAATACAACGACCCAGAAGTAACTCTCCAGATTGGAACAAGGAAAGACTTTGTTGATCTCTGAGCGAATGTTTGTAGCAGTGCTTTGCTAAATAATGCCTCCTTCAAATAAACTAATGAAGAGCAATTTACTGATGCTGCATTGAGGCCAAGGTCAGTATCAGTAGGGTGGGATAAATCTAGCTGTAAATCTTCAGCTACATAGAATCAGCCTTATCTTTTATCCATGATAACACACGGCTCATGGCATTTTATGGCAAAGCTTTCCCTTCTTTGTAACTGTCCATTTTGTAGCTCTTCGAACTTAACTGCGTGTCTGGTTACCGGCTAATTAATCCATGCTGATGAATACAGATCTGCTTCTGTCTAAGCTGCACAGGGAGTCCTGTTCTTTGAATTTCCTGTATTAATTATGGAAAAAATGGGTCGGAAGCCATTTGAGAATAGATCCTCTAGTGTTTATGTTTCAAGAAAGGCAAATATAATAATGTAAAATTTATTATGCTGGGATTGATCTCAGTTTATAGTCTGACCTCCCATTAACTATTAAAAGGTAGAAACGGAGCAGTTACTCGAAACCACCCTGCTTACTATCAGTTTTGGATATGGCAAGAAACAACAGAGGAAGCCTGATTCACTCGCTGCATAAAAGGCTTTTACATTCTCTGACAAATCTTATAACATCTCCGCATTCTTTCAGAACACTGTCACTAAAACACAATGGGAAAAAAAAGGAAGTCATCTTCCTTCTTTCTCCGAGCTTACGGTCCTCTGTTGTTTGGGGTTTATCATCTCATGAGAATTGAAAGCAGCAGAATTAGAACGTCAGGAATAGCAATGCCATCAGCACAGTACTTGTAAGCAGGCAGCTTTGTACCACGCCAGTTATATCTCTCAGCTGCAGAATTTACTGCATAATTATTTATGGGCACACACATATCTACACAACGTTTAGTAAAAATGTCCATCCAGCTCTTTGAAATTCTTAACCGTGAAAGCATGGTTCCTAGAACAAACTGCCGGTGGCCAAGATACAGCAATGTTTTTTAAAGTCCTGGATCCCTCAAATCCTACTTGTTTGCAAAATTCATCTTTATGAAATAGTGCACTCATTTCAGCAGAGCCTGGCAGCAGCTCAAGGACATCTGCTTACCTATATAGTATTAAGCAGATAAATATTTTGTTTAGTTGCCATTTACGGTATCTATTACCGCGTTTGACCGCAAAGCTTTTCAATATTTATTGCTCTAAAGTCACATCTGATGTTGTCTAATAGTTTGCTCAAATCAACAACTGAACAACAGCTTTCTACCTTCCTCGAGTCTTTCCCAATTTTGTCTTTAAGGTATATGGTACCGAAGGGTAATGTACATAAATCTTTTTTCCCCCCATATAATGTTAGTAACTTAATGGTTTTTTTCAATGTTCACATCAGGTTGAACTCCAGACCTCAGTGAGCTATCATTCTGTGCGCGAGGGAAGGAAAAATGTGAGATTCTTAGTATGTTAATGTGTGATAGCAGCAAAAACCCCACCCCTATTCTGGTTCACAGACATAGAATCATAGAATTATTATGGCTGGAAAGTACCTCCAGGAACATCAAATCCAGCCCTCAGCCGAACATCTCCCTAACCACTAGATCATGGCAAGTGCTCTAGCTACTTGTCTTTTAAACACCCCCAAGGATGGTGACTTGACCACCTCCCTGGGCAGCCTGTTCCAGTGCCCAATCACTCTCTCAGGAAAGAACTTCTTCCCAAGATCCAATCTAGACCTTTCTGACACAACTTGAGGCCATTTCCCCTGTCCTGCCACTAGTAAATTGGGAGGGGGGATGAGAGAGATGCTTTCCATGAAGGGGATGCTCCTTGCACCTTACAGAAATGCCAATACCTGGCAGAAATGCACTAATTCTTTAATGTACAGGTCAGAGCCATAAAAAACCTAATAAACAAAAAAGGATAGTTTCTCCTTTAAGCAGGGCACAGAAGTACAGTGACTGTACTCCTCACAGTTCAGGAAGCAGAGCACAATACAATAAATGCCATTACAACTTGAAAGATTGGTAGGTTTGTACTTTCCTGCTGCCATGGCCAGTCTCAGTAGAAAAGCAATAACTAAGCACAATGAAGACCTAGAATTATTTTCAATCTAAGAATTATCTTTTCTCATTTCTATCACTTAAGTAGGAAAAATAATAAAACATGTACTGATATTTGGCCTGCCTGCATTAAAAATTGATCTTTTTGTGTTCTGGTTACTTAAGAGACTGTGCAGGGGAGAGGACTCACAGTGACCCATTGAGCATTGCCCAGGTTCTTTTCCTCTGTCATTGCTGGCTAGGTGATACTGATTCCAGCCACAGAATTAAACTGCAGCTGCAGTAAAAACAGGTACATACAGAATATGTAGATATATATAGAATTACAGAATCATTAAGGCTGGGAAAGACATTCAAGATCATAGAGTCCAACCGTTAAGCCAACTGTCACAATGCCACTGCTAAACCCTGTCCTTAAGCTGCAGATGTACCCAACTTTTAAACACCCCCTTCTCTGGGCAGCCTGTTCCAAGGCCTGATGACCCTTTCAGTAAGATTTTCCTAATGTCTATCTTCTCCTGGCACAACTTGGAGGCCATTTCCTCTCTCTCATGGGGAGAGAGAGTGTGTAAATTTTAAACTGTGAGTTTGCACAATATGGAATCTGGTGACCGGCTTCTTTAGCCCATAGGAACCCAGAAGGAAGATGCCTGGCAGGGATAAGATTTGTCTTTAATTTCCAAGTTATACTGAAATGTTGAAGTATGACAATTGAAAACAGGCTGATAAGAAGAAAGGAGATGGACCTAAAGGCTTCTGGCTTAACTTGCAGATAACATTGTTCTACCCTTTATCTCACCAAAACCAGCTCTGTGGTTAAAGGACAAGATGATCAATACCATGAAGGGGGCTAACTAACCAAACTAAGAGGAGGCAGATGGAGAGCATCCCCATGAAAGGGGATAACTAAACAAACTAGAAGGGGGCAGAGGGAGAGCAAAAGGTGGGGGAAACTTAAATTAATAAGTAGGTGCTTCAGATAGGCTGAAAACCCTGGAGGACTAAGTCAATGAGGTAACAGAGGAGGGAACTTTGAGTTGAGAGAAATATAAGTCAGTGCTAAATCTGCAACTGGTGTGTCTACTTGGTAGGACACCTGCTCTTGCGAGAACTGTGCTTCGCTGAGAAGTCCGTCTGGACCAAATTTATTGACAAATGAGCATTTTTAACACGTACATACACAGTCTGTAGCCGAAAAACCAAAGACTGAAGGCTGTTAACTTCACTAACGAAATCTATTAGCTGCCCTTCCACCAATAGAAAAGCAATTTTTAACTATTAAAAAAAATTATGGAGAGTAAGCATTACTGGTTATAATGAGAAATTACCCAGTAATGTAATTTTCCTTCATCTGTGTGTTATCAGTGCTTTACTGCATTGTGGGCTAGAACAAACCTTTTATTCCCACTGGTTAGTAATTACTTGGATTGATAAACCTGCTGAATCCAGTGAGACTATTTGTGCAGGGTACTATTAATTACCAAAAGGGAAGAATTTACTATATGAATGCATGTGTAGATAGATATATATATGCACACATTTGCCCAAACATCTATATGGAGGCTTTAATCACACTTGTTATGTTCAGGGGGACATATAAATCTTGATTAATAATTCTCTTTTCATTTTTATGTCTTTTCACAGAACATTAGGGATTGGAAGGGACCTCGAAAGACCATATAGACCAATTCCCCTACCAGGGCAGGACCACCTAGACCAAGTCACACAGGAACATACCAACCTCCTTAAGCTGAGGAGCCGGAAAAGAATTCCATATGTAGGTTTGTACAGATTTTCTAAGGTAAGTAAAGAAAGGGATTGTTTTAAGCCTGTGACATCATGTGCCAGGGGGTAGAGCAGGTTATTCTGAAATAATCACTTTGGCAGATTAGAAAACAACTGTTTGGTGTGTTTCTGCTCACACTGCGATATTAATTATTTACACTCAATAGAGAATATATGGCACAGGCTTGAGGTGAGGAGGGAATGGCCATCAGGGTTAACCATGGGATGAAGGCGAGAAGAGCTGTAGGAAGAAGTGTTTCAAACTAAAGATTAGATTCAACTGAACACTTCCTGAAGATGTCCTGGTACACTCTCACTAACCTGGATAAGAATATAGATTGTTACTGCTTTGCTGCACCAATGACATCAGTCTTTTCTATGTGCAGGCTACTGAACAGCAGAAGAGGTATACTGGACGGGGAAGGAGAAGATTTTCAAAGGGATCGTTATATGTAGCTCTCAAAAAAGCTTGAGCCACATGGGTAAAGAACGAGAGAAGTGTCTCATTTTCTGCCAGGTTCCTCTTAGACTCATTAATAATAAGTTCTAAGACTGTATTTATTATGTCCTTTTGACAAAAAGGTAAACCTTGGTAAACCTTAAAGGGTCAAAGGTTTCCTGGAAACTGAGCGCTACTCAACTTCTAATCAGGTACTTAAACCATTCTGACAGCATGCTCAAACTATGACTATCACTGGTAGTCCCGTGATACCAGTACATTTGCCAGCCGTAAGGTCACAAACTGCACATAAGTCCTTATTTCATTCATTGATCTGCTCTTCCACCAGGGTAACTGTTAGAAGACGCACTGATCAAACCTGCACTGACAAAGACCACTGCTAGGTTTGTTATTGATATCTTCATTAATGATATAATCTTCTCAAGTAAAGATGCTGATGAAAATAGGACAGAGAATGTGTATGTGCCTACTGCCAGCCTCACTTTTCGCTATGTCACAGTTGAACTCTAAAATTCAGTTATTCTGCAAGAGACAGAGCCACATCATGTTTACAGCTGCTACTGCTAGTGAATCTCTGAACTTCCAACACTGCCTATGATACTACTGAGGCATCCACACTCTCTGCATTAGGTGAATGCTGTGCTGATTGCAACCTAGAATTGGAGCTTGTTTCATAGCATGGGATGTGCCTTAAAGTTATGGTCAAGGAGCTAGTTTCACCCAGGCATTAGATGGACATGACCTCAACCAGCTCAGTGTTCTGCTGAAGCAATCCATCGAACGAGCCAACAACCAATATAGAAAAGATGCTGAACAAGAACAGCCTTCACCTCACTGACACTGTCTGCTGTCTCTTCCTGCTTATCTATCAACTAGTCAATGCCAGTATTACATACAGGTTAGACAGAACCTTCTATATTCCCTGATAGACAGAAGCCATGCAATAGAGCTGCTGTTAATTCAAACAAACCTTTATGCTGTATTACAGAACTTGTCTTCCCAGACCACTAGAAAGACCCACTATCAGAACCTATGAGGCTTTTCATCACACTGCATCCAAGTTTTCACAGAGATCTGTAAAAAAGTGCTGCATACAGTTTATTATAGTCAGCTATCTCCAAGAGCTGTTTCCAGGCAAAGATCTAGAAGAAAGACTGCTCTAGGTCTGGAGACACAGTCCCAGTTCCTTCTGAGTATCTTGCCCTTTGCAATGATATTTATAGCACATTCCAGACAGTAACAGAGAAGCAAAGCTTTTCTTCAGAGCACTAGTGTTGTTCTAGCTTAATCAGCTCAGCGCCATGTTTCCCCACAAACACAGGCATGCACACCAAAAAACACCAAAGCACAAAAAACAGAAACCCACTCCTTTCTTAATTCTATCCTCCAACCTATGGCAATGGTATTTGGCCAGTCCCATGACGTGGCAAATGCTGTGCAAGTGACACAATAGCACTGTCACCAGTATAAAATGATTCACAGACTCTTCCCATTATGTAGGTTTTACGTGTCTCCAGAGAAGGAGATTCCACTACCTCTCTGGGCAGCCTGTTCCACTGTTCTTACTTATCCACTTCAATACAACAGTCAAATTCAGTCAAATCTGAGAAAGGGGTAGGCAGACATTTCAAACAAAATCTAGTCTTAGCAGTTTAATGGCAGTCAATGACTACGTAAAATTAAAATCTGTAGAGCTCAACCACTATAGTTTTTGCTTGGCAGCAGCATCTAGGGTGCTTGGTTGGTCTATATTGGTAGGCCAGTAAATACACTCAGTGTACTATGATAGGCAGACAATGGCACCAGAAATTTATAGTGTCATCATGATCTCAGGAAGGAAAGAGGAAAAGAAGCTCTTGGATTCTTGCCATAAGAAAGACCATCGCTCCATAAAAAAATTTAAAAAAAAAAAAAAAAATCAAGATTCATTATTTTTACTGCTTTTGGAAAAAAATGTTCATATTTCAAGCCAAAATATATAGCTACAATGAGGGCTTGTAGCTATGCTGATTTCAGCAGGGTCACTAAGGGAAAAAACAACTGAAATTTGTGAGTAATAATTGACCGCAACGACCAGCCAGTGAAGAAAATCTCTCAAAAAGCTTTGCATCAGTAGTACAAGTTAGCATCATTCTTGCCATCAGAATTGAGACAGATAGTTAAAATAGATGTTTCAAAGAATCTAAAGGATGAAGTGATTCATTCTTAAAGAATGAAGTGATTCTAATGCCTTTACTCAAGATTTCTAATACCTCTACTACTTGCATTTGAGATGTAAGTAGCATCTTACATCTCAAATGACCCCATTGATTTAGAATAGATCACTTAACTGGTGTAAAGTACTACTCAGTTTGAGTAGGCATATCAAACTAAGAGCTTTCAATTGTGTTTAAAATGGATGTCATTTTGAGAAGGACCTTAACTACATAAGACTCACTAAAAGGATTCCTAGGAGAGAATGTAGAAATTAGAGTATCCACTGGACTGACTTATTAACAAAATATGAGTTGATTTATTGAATGGCAATAGACTTGATTGAGTTTAGGCACTGATTCTGTAAAATTATTTCGATTATGTTTGAAAAGTTCACAATTAAAAAGTTACAGGGCTTATTGATCTCATTAGCACCTTCATTCATACAAAAATGGTTATTTATTTTATGAAATTGCAGTCTTCTCAATGCAAATCTGACACAGACCTGTAAAAGGAAATGACTGTTCTTGTCCAGAATCTTTCACTTCTTTACTGTCTACTATTACCTATCACTTTCCAGTATGGATGGTTGTTCAAAAACAAATTTAGAACATTGCCAAGCAATTCGCTGTTATTGACTTGCACCTTTATGTAATGCAGATGGTTAGAAAACTACGTATTTCTGAAATCAAATCCTACTGCAAATGTTACGTTGAAGCCAACATAGAACATTTTAATCCATTAGAACTCTATTAAAAGTAGCAATGATACAACACGTCTGCTTCTGAAAGCTTGCCAAAAAGTCAGATGGAAATTACAAGTCAAAAGCCTATAAATAAGGTAACCTTGTCAACTTACAGACAGTTAGACAAATTCCTTCAACAGTATGCAGAGGAGTGGAAACTGTGTTGTTGGAAACACATACGAGAAGTCAATGAGATGAAAAATATTTATGAACAGATATAATGAAAAGGCATTATCAGACTGAAATTAGTAAACTCAAGTACTCTTGAAGACAACAAGACTGTTCTGGTCCCTCCATTCCTTACATTAGGAAACACCAAGGCCCCAGTCTTCAATTTAAGCACCGCTACATTATATTCCATTGCAACAAGTGGGCTGCACGTGCACTGATTTGCTTCTTATGGCCTATTAGTTGCGCCAACATAAAAGAAGATGCAGTTGAGGGGCTGACTCGTTGAAGGGATTTGTAACAGGATGCAGAAACTAGGACATTAGCTCAAGTACTACGCAGGTCAATAAAGACCAAATGTTGCTACCATCTGTTGGTGGCCTCTGTGAAATCATTCAGTGGTTCCAGTCCAGGGACATTACAAACTCAACAGATACCTGGCAAAAGTTAGAAATCCTGTAAGCCAAGTAACTTGAGTTGTTAGAGTTTCCAAGCTCGCTGAATCAACTGGGAGGGCTGTAAATTGGATTTAATCTGCTTGTGCTCCGGGATCTGGAACATCTCCCATAAAAGTAGCTCTGCCCAGATGTGCATATAGGCCAAAAAATAGCAGAAGAAAAAGCAAACTTTCTTCACATAGGTCCACAAAAAAGCAATCTACTTTTCAAAGACATAACACAGAACTTTTTTAGAAGTCATTATTTAATGCAAAACAGAGTGCTCGAACTTATGTTTTTATTTGAGCACCTACAGCATTATCCTGATTCTCAGAAGCACAGCACCATTTCTGGCAACCTTTAAAAATCAAACCCCTAATCTATAAATGAAGATACAAATAGTTGGCCTTAAGTTATCTAATTACATTAAAAATGGACAGGAGTTTGGCTGTACCATGTCTACTATATTTATAGGCTAAACTATTTATTTCATATTGTCTTCCCTACTAATATAATACTCCAGCTACCCAACTTTGTGTTAACTAGGTTATATTTAAAGTGACATTTATATTATCTTCCTCGCTGAATTGTGCACTTCATAATTTACTCTTGAAAAATCCTAAAATACTTAGACAGCTCTCAAAAGCAGTAAAAACTTGTCTCAGAAGAAATGTATAATACGCCGAAAATAAAAGCACTGCTAACGGCACTGCAAGCCTGTTATAGTCACTGAAAGGATGCTGGATGCTGAACGAAGATAAGATGCTAATATGATTTGCAGCAGAAAGATGGTACTGGCAACACTGCAACCTACGGGGTTTGCTGAGATGGAGACTCTTATTGCTTGTTTGTAAAGGTAGCAGAGTGAGAAGTTCAGTAGCATACATGCTTTCCTACTAATTACTCAATTACTAATAGTCAGTAGACAAAATAGTGGGGTAGCATGTCTAAACATTTCCAAGCAGACACACATGGCTACAGCTGAAGAAAAAGAGCGTAGTTTCTTAGAGATGTTACATCTCAAAGTGCAAAAATAGCAACCATTATATTTCCAGAAAAAATGGAATGAAAGATACTAAATCTTTGGAAAAACACATAGCTTAAGTCTCCCTGAAGCACATGGATCCAACACTGAAGCAGCTGTTCATTTGCTGGAGGCATCCCAGACACAGTCCTGGCAAAGGGAAGGACTGATGAGCACGCTACATGTTAACTGCAGTCTTGTAGCATTGTGCTGTCTTTCTCACCCCATGGATAAGCAAATTCTTAACCCCAAATTCTTATTTCATTTGACACATAGACTAATAGCTGATTGTAATAATCTTCACATTTTAAAGCCAAAGCTAGTCTCCTTCGTGGTGATGTTAGGTCATAGGCTGGACTCTATCATCTTGGAAATCTTTTCTAGCCTCAGTAATTCTGCGACTCTGATTCTCCAGCATCACACGTACTCAAACCTCAGAAAAGTATGCAGTGAAAAGGAATACGATCTAAATGTATCTGGCTAGCTGGCTCCAGAAAGCCTGAAAAATAAGAACCAGCATGAAGCTACCAATGAACCTCTGTCTGGAAAGATTTCCTAGTCATTATCCCAAGGATTGATTTTGGGACATCACTGTTTACTTCTGTTACCAAATCTGCTCATGAAACAAATTGTGTCTAATAGGGATACAGAGATACAGCTGTATTTGGATCTTTAAGGTTATTAGACCACTACAATAATAGCCAACAGGGGCCAAGCATGTTGGCCCAATTCACTTCCTTCCTACATCTTTCTGTTCTACTACATAATAGATTTCCTATTGTGGTCTGGCACAAAAACGCTGCCCGCCTTGTCATTATGATAATTGCTATCAATCTTCTTTGGAAAGTCCTTATGCTGTTGTTTGTAAGCAACAATTCACTACCAGAGGACAAAGTGCTGCAGTCAGAAACATGCATCTTGTGCTCTTCACTGTTTTCCATAGTTGAATAATTAGGGAGCATGCTTTAATCACTGGATTCCACAATGGTGTTTAGAAAGGACCTAACAAAACAGTTTTGGGGTGTAAACTAATCATTTATCTCAGTGTGGACTAAGAGTCAACTTCATAGGTCAGTAGTATCAGCTATGACTTAGTTCAGCCATGTACACATGCAAGGTTAGCAGTTAATAAGCCTCTGCAGACTAACTCAGCGTAATGAGAGCAGTGACTTTGTGTAGGCTTTTTCCTTCCAAAAGGTCTGGCTGGAGGAAATTGTGATTGATTTTAATTTCCTGAGGCAACGACCAGTCTTCAATAGTTTGCAAAGCCTTACTTGAATAGAGAACTTTAGAGTTACGTGCAGCAAAGATGTTCCAAATCCTCAAAAATAGTAAGTAATATCAATGCACATAAAAAAATGAATCTGTGCAGAAACGTGCTTCGAGATAATCCATTTTTCAATAAGCATTTCTCTAAGTTTGCTAGAAGAAAACAACTCAAATCAAACCAAACCAGCTTCCTAGAAAAGAATTTTAAAACAAATCCAAACACATGAAAAACCAGTCACAGAATTACAGAACATTAGGGATTGGAAGGGACCTCGAAAGATCATCTAGTCCAAATTCCCCGCCAGAGCAGGATCACCTAGACCAAGTCATCTAGATCAAGTCACACAGGAACATATCCAGGTGGGCTTTAAAACTTCTCCAGAGAGGGGCACTACCAATCCCTTAGCGGATTCTGTTGTGAAGTTTTGAGGACTCACACAAAGCATGTTTCTAGAAGAGTTTGTGCACCTCATAGGAAGACTAAAGCCACTGAAGACAAGCAAATATTGATCCCATGCAGTGATTGCATGCTATTTGACTTGAAATTTGTCAAATTAAACTTCATAAGGGAAAGAATGCACTCTGGTTGTCTTCTAAACGTTAATCTAATGAACATTAATCAGAAACGAAGATTCATTAATTAAATCTAGTAGGTTTTGCTCGTGTCCTTGCTCACACATGCAGGGGTCTGAATAAGATGGGTATTCAGCCAGAGGCTGGCTTTGTGAGGGCTTTGCTAGAATTTGTGACAACAATGTGACCTAAGCACTGCAGTTAAACAGCAGAGTAGTGTTTTTCCAATACACCACTGTTGTAAAGTGCATTATGAATATTAATATATTCCAGTAAATTAGCTTGCACTCATTATCATAAGGAATTACTTACTGTTTAGATGATGCCGATATGAAATTGGCAAGCAATTTGCTAGAACTAATACACAGCATAAAATATTTTCAACGTTCTAGCGGTATGAAAAGACAAATGCTTCTAGTAACACGGTCCCTTACACACAGGTGTCTGTGTGTAAATAAAAATTCTTCCTATCTGATCTCTCTTTTTCAGCAGCAAGCAGATAACTACCCAGGGCTCTGTGAAAATCTCTTTATAAACTTTGTTTTGATGCTGTGGAGTAAATAACAAACACCTCGGGCCAAATGTAACACTAATATCTCATTTGCACTGAAGAGAAACGGTTTCCATGCTATTACTTTTGAAAATAATACTTTACAAAATATAGAGATGCTCAGTTCAGTTCTTTGCTCCCAAAGCTATTACTTGTTCCTGGTATAAGACTGTCAGATGGTGAGGGTAAATAAACACCCTTGTCCTCAGCTACAGGTAGGAACAGAACAAGGTGTGGAGAGCTTGTCCTACTTTAGGCAAAATAACAACCCGAGCCTATTTCTCTTTAGTCTGAGCAAACAGTAATCCCAAATGAGATTGCCAAAGTCACCTCAAAAAATAAAAAACAAAGTGAGAAAAGGGTCTGTCCTTCTTTTTCCAAGGATATTTAGTGAATGTTACAGAGACATTCCTGGCAAGGTGTTCTGTTTATCTACAGAAAAAGCGCAGATCATGTAGAAGAAAGAAAAGATAATGCAGAGAGATATGCAGAGAGTCTAAAACAATAGGAGCAATTTGGTTTTTTACTTAGTTTACATCTAGGAACAAGTTTGTAGTTAATTAGGTCTCAGCTGAGAAATAGCACATCCTTCTGGCTAACATGACACCATTCCTCATGTTGCTCCATATAAGAGTGCAGTCATCAGCAGAAGCATCCCAGAGCACAGCCAAGGATGGAGGTCAAATGAGGGTATTTGGAATAGGCTCTTCCTTCCCCCTGAGCCAGTCTCAGGAGGAGTGAAGAATGAACACCCAACAACACTATTTGCCTGCAAGTGCCTCACAGCTGTCCCTCTGGATACAGGATGGACGCTGCAGCTTGTACTCCCGAAGAGCAGAAAGACTGCAGTATACCTGAATTTCAGATTCACGCTTCTCTTGGTAATACTACCACAGACGTTGATCTGGTGCAATTAAGCATCTGTTTAAACATCAGCCTGCTGGCTGAGCGTATGAGACTGCAAACTACTTGCATGGGTATGGTGCCTACCTACCTGTTTATACAAAACTGCTCTTAATGTGACTGTGAGCCTTAATGGGGACCTTGGGAATCCAGTATACCATAAACAAACCACAGCACTTGAAGTAATTCCCAGAACACATTTCTAAAAATATAACGTGTGATCTCAGGTCTCAATCTTTTAAGGTATGTTTCCGTGTGGAACCAATTACTATAAACATCTTATCTCATAAAATACACAGAACTGTAATAGAAACACTAAACACCCTTAACTCCAGGAGTGCAGATGTCCCTGTTTGCTGTGCTTGATTATGCAAGCATCATATTCTGAATTTGGTGGGTTTCTTGGCCTGAGGCATTGAGAAGTTCCTGTGGCTACCAGACTAAATTTTTGTGACTCTGAACAGGTACGACTGGTTTCGACTTTGCAGTTTGGGATTTCCAGCTCCTCCCTCACTTCACTTTTGCCACCTTGTTCAGAGAGGATGCACATTGTCACTGTACACACTTACATAAGAACATGGGACTAATCTCTGTATGTCTTTGTGTTTGGGTATTTATGTGGAATCAGTTAAATACATCTTGTTTTTTCTGCAAACCAAGTTAAGTTTTGGGTTTCACCTGCCACCTAAGTGGCTGTTGAATGTTCCTTGTTCTGTTTTTGTTTCGACCCATTAGCACTTTAAACTAATTCACAGAATCACAGAACATTAGGGATTGGAAGGCACATCAAAAGATCACCTAGTTAAATCCCCCTGCCACAGCAGGATCACCAAGTCACACAGGAACACATCCAGGTGGGTTTTAAACATCTCCAGAGAAGGAGACTCCACAACTTCCCTGGGCAGCTCGTTCCAGTGCTCTGTCACCCTCACTGGGAAGAAGTTCCTTCTCATATTGACGAGGACCCTCCTATGTTCCAGCTCACACCTGTTGCCCCTTGTGCTATCACTAGATGACATTGAGAAGAGCCTGGCTCCATCCTCCTGAAATTGGGTGATTTCACCACAGTATAAACCCTTGACTCTTCTATTATATATTAGTATTTGGTTGAAAATATCTCTGGTAATATTAGGCATAATTTATATTTTAACAATTTAATCAGTTCTTACACATATTTTACTCTATTGCAAGGTGAAGCACAGTCTGAACCTCTCCTGCACCTTTAAAAACACAACATTATTTTTTCTTTAACTCTAACTTTTCAATAAACCTAGTGAAGTTAAACTACATGACTTTTGGAGTTAAAAATTAAGTGTATCTTAGTCTGAAACAAAGTAATTACGTTCTCATTGTTCTCATCTGATTAAGAAAATCCAATCTTTTGTTCTGATTGACCTTGACCAGAAATAATATTCAGCAAGTGTTTCCAATGGAAATGCTTCAGAAAAAGTGATATGTTCAGAGTAGTGTTTCAGTCACTCCATATCCCTTCGTTCATAAAGCCTTCATCCTCTCCTTTTAATCCTAATCTGCATGACTTCTGGAAAACTGGATCTAGGTGACCCTGCTGTGGCAGGGGGATTGGACTAGGTGATCTTTTGAGGTCCCTTCCAATCCCTAGTGTTCTGTGATTCTGAAAACTGCTTGGCTTCTAATGAAGTGGCACAAACCACAAGCAGCCTTTCAGAGGCTGTGTCTCTAGACAATTCTCCCCCTTCTTTTTGGGGAAAGAAATACGTGACCTTACAGCTGAATTTCAGTGTCTGTGTCCTTAAGCTACTAATTCTTTGTACACCAAAGGAGAAGGAATGGAAGCTTCAAATTACCTTCTGATAAATAAAACATGCTGCATAACAGCATGCGAGGAATTTATTAATTAATTTATTTCTCCACAAATCCCTAAAGAGCAATTCCTATACTTCCTGAAGAAACCCATGCCTGTATGTGAAATGAAGCCGTAGGACTGTGAAACGTGAATTACAGTGACAAAGAGGCACACAGAACTATTTCCTTAAACTGCAATTGCTATTCATTCTCTTTAAGCCAAATAGATGCTTGTAAACCCAAACTTGACTTATTCATACCTGCCTCACACATCATCTTAGCAGTGGTGAAAAATGCCACGCATTCCATGAACAAGAATCTTCTAAGTCTCATAATCTTACAACGTCAAAAGCTGAGGGAACTTGAACTTTCACTACGAAAAAGTAGATGTTTAGAATGAGTAGCTGAAATGAAAATCTGTACATGTGATCCCAAAATGCTCCTTAAAAAATAAGGAAGACCTTCTAATTATAAAACATTTTTACGTTCCACTGCAGTTTTCCTTTCAACATCTCACATCACGCACAACAGTTTGTGCCACTGTTTCAAGTACAGAAACAACAGTACAATTAATAGGAAGGGCAGACTTGGTTCTCTGCTACATCACAAGATGATAATGGGAGCTGATGTTAACTTTTAGCCTTCATTTGTGACCTGACTCCCTCACAGTCTATGTAAGAGCAGTTCCATTCAGAGGCCAGGTGTGAGTTGAAGGAAAAGCTGAAGTAAGGGGAAGAAAACTGTAACAACAACAAACAACCCCTCTGAACGCAGCACTGGAAAAAGAGTCACAAGAGGGACCAGATTTACCCTCCCAAGCTGGGGCAACCAAGGAAGAAAACGTGACCAAAGAAGTTACTCCACAAGCCCCTTTATGCTATTGCAAACCAGTAGTGCATTTTAAAAAGATCTAAAGAACCAGTCTTGTTCTAGTTGGTGTCCTAGTAGGTAGAAAAGCCTGTTATTTGAACATGTTTGCCCAACCTGATAAACTTGACATAATTCTAAAGCACAACTCAATCATGAACAAATCCTTGGAATGCATGTAAAACATGCAATCCTCAAAGTCCACGCTACGCACTACTCTGAGTATATTATCACCTCTTTTACAAGGCAGCATCAGTGTCTAACAGACCTTGTAGTACACTGCTTGTGGAAGATAAAGCAGATGAATTGATGCCTTTCTCCTGCTCTGGAATAGCTCAGATGGTTCCACCTGAAAGCTGTGAAGGACTGCATCCACTCTTCCCCTAGCACCCATATCAGCAAACCCTTAAATATTTTGTGTATCTTTCACCTGTTCAAGGGATTAAGCTCGTCACATAAACTAAAAATGATAAACAGTGAAAGTCCTAAGCCTGCAAATAAACAGAATCCATGCGGTGCTGCAGTAATACAAAGACAACCAATTGTCAGCTTCTACAAAGCGCCACCAAGAGCTGTCGTCAAAATGAAGGTCACGCTAAACTGTAGTAAGCACACCTTGTTCTTGTACTGATACTCATCTTCATGTTCATCAAAGACATTCCTGTTTTAAAAGGGATGATTACTAGTACCTTTATCAGTCTCAGCCTCAATGCATTATATGCTGTTGCTAATATGCAGAAACCTCAGCTTCAGACAAAGATTCATTATCTCAAGTGCTGTGTATCTCAGAGAAAAGACCATTTCTGCACAGAAAAAAACCCCAAAATGTGCTTGTTTGAGTTTGACACTGTACCCCTCGTTCTTCCTTGCAGTTTAGGCTGTGACCTGTGTCCTACATCAATAAATCAATTTATTATTTCTGGGCAGCAGATAGCAAATTGCTTCCTTTAGCAATATACATCGATGGAGGAGATCTATTGAGGAACTTCCTTCTCCTTCAAAGAAGACACTTTAGCTGTCACATTGTGTGTAACAATCAATGGTTCCCCTCGCTTCGTTCAGCTGCTTTCCCAATTTGTCAATCTTAAGAGAGCAGCTTCAAAAGAAACCAAATGGGTATGTTTTCCTCGTGTTCTTCTACGCTACGTTTTGTACGGGAATAAAGGGCCATTTTGTTTGAAAAGATACGCTCAACCACTACGTTTGGGATTTTTTCGCCTCGGTGTATTTCATTTATTTATTTACACGCCACGCAGACAATAAAAGAACAAGCAGCCTGACCTTTGAACAACTGTCAGAAAGACCAACTTCACAACTAAAACAACCAGTGTGACCTTCTTCTCTACATCCAGCAGCTCGCAATCACACACAGTAAGACAGAAAGAAAAGCAACCTGGCCTGTGTAGAAAACTGGTCTTGCTCAGGTAATACAGTTCCTTCTCAAAGCACCTGAAGACATCTGCCTTATGAACCCTTCCAGACCATCTGGGACCCCCTAGCTGAATTTCCAAAATGTTTGCGGTGATGTCCTGCCAGCAGCAGTTCCCATTTACCAAAAATTGAAATATACTTCTGTTGTGCTCTGTCACCTCAGACTCTGTTGTGGGGGGATTGGACTAGATGATCTTTCAAGGTCCCTTCCAATCCCTAAAGTTCTGTGATTCTGTGTGTCCTTGCCGCTTGTACTTTGTATTTTCTGTCTGCAGGCACCATAAACACCAAATTATTGGATCCTCCATAATCTGCATCCAATTTGCACAGTTGGGTGGGCACAGAGCTGGTAGAGACCTCAAACCCAGCAATCTTACCCAACACACCACTGAAAACTAGGGAAGCTTGTTCACACCTGCTGCAACAAGCATTCGGCCTCATTTACTGCCAAAGTCCTGTTTCCAAAAGATCTCAAACGCAGACCAACCAGCCCAAGGTTAAAGCACATATTGCAGCACTAAAGTACATGCTGGGAACTAAAAGACATCACTGGATGAAACTGAAGAGAAAGCCTGTTGTGACTACTGTTAATTCTCTATCAAAAATCTGTCGCTCCAGGCAAAACACAAACAGTGTATGTCAGCCATGCTCAGGCAAACAGAAGTAACCACCAATAAATTCACTGGCCCCTTCCTAAACTGCATCAATAACAGCTTGGGATTATTGGGACAAATATCTAGTGCGATGTTCTGTGCCATGCTGAACCACTCAGAGGGCATCTTGCTGATTTTATTGATTCCATTTTCACACCACTGTAACCCCATTACTGTCAGCAGAGCAATTGGATCCTGCAAACAGATTCTAGACTGATAAGACTCTAGTATTTCCCATTTTCTCATATATACAGCTAGATAGACTTCTGGTTGGTTTTTTTTCATTTGACTTTTTCTTTCTAATAAAGCATGCTACAGGACACCTACTCAATGGTCTTCTATTAAAAAAGGACAGAATTCAGTTCCATTACAGGCACTTATTGGTATTATTAGGATTTTACAACATGATAGCATAATCTGTCCTTTGCCTGAAGTAAACACTGTTAAAGGAAAGTCCACAGGGAGAGTAAAAATGAAGCATTTTTTAAAGTGGTGAATACTAATCAGATATACAGCTGGAGGAAAACATAATGTTGTAATAGGAAGATACAGCAAGAAGACCCCACTACACGCATGCCAGACTTTGAAGAGGCAGGCGGGGGAGAAGCAATTGAGGCCAATCTGACAGAAGGAAAGTACAACTATCACTAATGGGAGTTGGTGTGGAACATGAGGACAAAAAGGTGAACATCTGGATACTTGCGCAGAAATCAGCACATTGGGGAAGACAAGCCAGAGGTTTTTCAGCTGGAGACTCCATGCTCTGTTACAGCCCAGGAACAGACTATCAGGGTTTCATGCTATCACTCATGTTGTATTGACTCATACATTGCAAAATACCTAGAGTCTTAATCACAGAACATTAGGGATTGGCAGGGACCTCGAAAGATCATCTAGTCCAATCCCCCCACCACAGCAGGATCACCTAGACCAAGTCACATAGGAACATCACCATCATCCCTGCTATTCATAGAATCATTAGAGATTGGAAGGGACCCCGAAAGATCATCTAGTCCAATCCCCCTGCCACAGCAAACAGGTCCATCCTTTCCTGTAATCTTAGAAATCTTTATTCTGTTTTTTTCTGCAGTAGTACTACCAGAGTGTCACTCACAGAAACATTAACTGACCTCAAGACTCCTATCTAAATATTTGTTAACAATGCAGCTAGTCTGTTATTGAGCACAAAAGAACTGTAACATAAAGTGTGCTAGCTCTTCAGAATATATGAGATAACAGTGTCCTAAGTTGTGACTGTTTTACAAATGGTCACCACTGATTCTTTCCTAATAAGCCTCTTACAAGGTCAGTTATTGAGAATTTTGAAAAACCTACAGCCTCTACAGCCGTATGCAGAAGTCAGGATGCCCATTTATCACGTTACCAGACAGTTTTTGCTATACCAAGGAATTTAGTTAAGTCTCCTGTGTGACTTGGTCTGGGTGGTCCTGCTCTGGCAGGGGGATTGGACTAGATGATCTTTCGAGGTCCCTTCCAATCCCTAATGATTCTATGATTCTTTATTAAAAAATAGAAGGAAAAAACCCAGCTAAAAGCAGCACAAGCACACACAGTAGTTTCTGAGTATCACCAAGCACAACTTAAGAAATTTTTTCATTTCTGCCAATTTGCATTTTATTATGTTATTGTGATGAAGGTAAAGTCATTCGAAGCACAAGTATTGAGCCCGGAGATTGTTTCTTTTCTCACTAACACCTAAGGAAATTAGGAATAACTCATATGAGGATAACTCAGGCAAAACAATACAACACCAAGATAAAAAGAGATTTTTCTCTTTCCTAAGCAGCTAACTTGGGCTTTCCCAGAAATGTCAAAGTGCCTGTGGCTGCCATTAGGTGTGATGACTAAAGTCAGGGTGTTTGGTCTGGATGTGAGATGTCCTGCTACCTCAGGAAATCACATTGCTATTTACCATTGGGTAAAAAGCATTCAAGAATATCTCTAGAGGTCCCTTCCAGCTTCCAGTGAATACTGCCAACAGGTTCAGCTGCATGGGGAGAGGCTGAATCTCTGTACTAACACATGTGGCAGATGAGGAACAGTTCAGAGGACAGTAAGTAGCAAAGAAGAACTTTCCAAAATATTGATTAAAACAAAATTAGCTATTATAACATATCACAAATGATAATGTGAGGCTTTGTTAACTGATCATCAGATCCAGAGAGGCATCAAGCCCAGAAAAGCTGTAAAAGACGACACACAAAAGATTTGCTTTGAACCAGACCAGAGCTTGCACAGTATGAAGCTAACCACAAGTCTTGTAGCTTTGAATCTTTAACTAAGAAGTAGTTCTTTTAAAGCAGTTTGCAAATGCAGTAGCTCCAATTAATTTGTAAGCATTTTTCCCTTCCTTGCGGTCAATACACAGGCAATAGCACAGTAAGCACACTGCTAATCAAACTCATTCCCCAATAACATCAGTTTTGATCTGCATCAATCTGTTTTTACCTAACTTATATCATTGGTTCAACAAAAGAGCCGGAAGATAAATATTTATCAAGGAGTAAGGTGCTATAGGAGACTTCCTCCAAGATCTGCAGGAAATCCAGAATAAATGTCAAGCAAGAGTGAATAACAGACAGAAAAAGACTTACTGATAAACAAACAAAACCCAACTCGTAAAACTGAATTATCCTATTGCCCCAATTTCAAAGAAGGTAGAATGCCACTCAAGAGCTTTCCATTGAGCACAGCTCATTTAAAATCAATGATAAATATTATTTAAGGACAATCAAGTTCTTGTGTTTCCTAAATGGGAGAAAGCCACATGGTGCAAAGTGAGCAAACGAAAACAGAAAACAGCAGCTAATTCTAGATATCAAAGCTAAGTGCTCCACTTATGAACACAGGCTTCCCAAATGCTCCAAAGAAGAAGAAACTTCACTGTCCAGAGGTTATTCAGAGCATCTAAATTTGGAATCTAAATCTGTCTAGCAAATATACAAGGGATTCCAAAGCCCTGAATTAGAGCTCCAAACTTAAGGACTGTGTGAGTATTGCCAAGGTATCCACAGGTGCAGAGCCCGTGTCCCTAGAGAGAAAGGCACATCTGATATTGAAAAACAATGGGTGCTCCACTTTCATGATCTTGTTCACTCCTATTAGATTAGGAGATTAGAAATCTCACATAGCATATTAAGAATGAAATGCCCACCTGCATGTTAAGAAGGACTAATAAAGTCATGTCTGGTATTTCACAAATAATAAGGATGAAACATTTGCAGCAGAAGCACTTAGCATCTAATTTGAGTACATCAGTGAACTGTCTTGCTCTCTGCAGCCGTATACACAACCCAACAGCAATGATGAATGACTGCAGATGAGTAGGTACATTAAGCCTACACAGTCACTGCCCTCTGAGTTGCTGCTGTTGTACGTATTTACTATAAACAGAAAAGAAAAATCAAGAGAAGAGCCTTGGGGAGAAGTAAAAAATGGGGAAAGTACACAGTCAGGGAATGTGTATTATGCTGTTCCAGTGTGTGCCTACCACAAACAGAATCAAAGAGAAACCCAGTACAACTGGAGAACAGAAGGGGAAGGGGTGACCCGAAGGCATTCCTTGGAACAGTATGCAAAGCAAAGTTAATTACCGTGAGTTTCAATAGCAGAGGGAAAGAGTATTTCAAAGCCTAACAAAATACATTGGACAGAACCTGTGGGGTGCTACAGGATACAAATATTGAAGAAAGCACCAGGAGTGAGCATCTGAATTACAAAGCAACAACACAAAAGGTAATAGTAACCCCTGATTAAATTGAGCAAGGGGAGTAGGTGCAGAGGAAGAATTGGAAAGTATGGAAAGGAAGAAGTTGTTAGTGAGCAAGGTAAAAGACAGATAGATAGATGGAAGTGAAAAAAAATTAATCATAGAAACTGTATCTATGGCAACAGTGAAATAGAAATTAGTAGACATTTTTTGTGTATTTGAAATCTGAAGGTTGGAAGGCAATCAAGCCAAGTTGCCAGCTATTTTTCTGTGGTCTGCATTACAGACAACACGTCAGGAGACAGAAAAGAAAAGAAGAAGGGAAATAGAACATCTTTCTTGCTTTCCTAATGAGCTTCACTTTTAGTCCTTGTTTTCTAAACAAAAGATGTTTTCAATTTTTTTTTTCTTTCCTAAGAAACATATAGCTGGTTGGATTTGGGGGAATCAATTTGATTTAAGAGAATGTAGGTTTTGTGTGCAGTCATATCAAATTAACCTTGAAAAAGCACGTCTAACTAATCTGGAGTAAAGTATATAAGTGTCTGCTTTCCTTGATTGCCTTTCGTACAAATTAATCAACAGAATCAAACATTTTTATTTGCACACCATCAAATTTGGTCTTTATGTATATTCTCAAGCCTTGTTAGCTACACGCACATAATTACTAACACAATTAGTAATCACTTAGAAAACGCTACAGTATTTTCCACTAGAGTCCTGTTCCTCTAACGCGTTGCGCAGCTCTTATTTCTGGTTTTCTCTAACCAGTTATCGTTCCAATTTAAAGAGCAACGCCTGATTTTCCATTGCTTTGTCCTTTGTTCAGTCATTTATACATGAGCAAGTGGGTGTGAAGTGCTGGCAGATGTGTCACGCTATGTTACACTGCTTCTAACAACTACACAAGGAAAAAGGCACTGGATACTCAACGTCACCACTTCTGTTTTACCAGTTTGACAGTAATGTGTGAGAATTATTTATTGGACCCTTTAACCAAAGGAACAGATTTGGAACAGCGTGTATGTTAATAGAAGAACTCTGTTATAGAATTTTCACAGAATCACAGAACATTAGTCATTGGAAGGGACCTCAAAAGATCATCTAGTCCAACGCCCCTGCCAGAGAAGGACCACCTAGACCAAGTCACACAGAAATACATTCAGAAGGGTTTTAAATGTCTCCAGAGTAGAAGACTCCACAACTCCCTCATTCAAAGGAACTATCTAATGGAAGCAAGGCAGAAGTTCCCTGCATGCTGAAGTACATACTATCAGCCTGGGTATTCTATGCATCTTCAAAACAAAGACTGAAAACTGTTTAAGGCAACTGTGAATATTTTGAGAGGTGTGGTTACAGAAAACTACCACACATGCCTCTTTGGGTGCACTGGTCATGTGCTGAAGTCTTGGGTACCTGGTCCACATTGGTACAAGCTCAACGTGTGTTGGCTGCCATGCGCTGAAGCAGCTGAATCAGCATGTTAGCAACCAGCCAGCTGTCATCATTCACAGATCGAACGGCAGAACTGGCTTCAGTGACCAGTGTTCATGTGTGCATTAAAAGACACCTACAAAGCACTGGAATGCATTGTTGTATGGAACCTATGGCCATGCAATACAGTTAGATTTAAGTCATCATCATGTGTATGATTGGATTATGACTCATGCTGTGGCAGGGGGATTGGCTGCTGTGGCAGGGGGATTGGACTAGATGATCTTTCGAGGTCCCTTCCAATCCCTAATGATTCTATGATTCATGTATTTTACTGATCTTGCTAAACAAAAATCTTAGAAAAAATAAATCACTTAGCAGAGTGTCACACCTTATTTTCCCATGACCATGTACCACAGCTGTTTCAGGCTAAAACTGTATAAAGGATTGGAGCAACTCCCATTTGTATTCCACAATGAAGGATATGTACATCACCCAAGCAAGAGAATCTCTCTCAAATTGTATCCTGACACATATTTGTTGTGCTCTATGAAGTTTATGCAGCAATTGCTGCAAGATGCACAGTAATATGGAAGCAGCTTAAAGCTTCTGCTTCTATTGTGAATAATTTATCAGATGCTTAGCTGTATTTTAGAGATCTCATAAGCTCACACAGCACTAAGGGGCATACTGTGACTTCCCCATGCTCACGCTGATGAACCATTATTCATACAACAAACCCTACTGTGATAAAACTGAAGTGCAGCTATAAATGCTGAGCAGTAAACTGAAATCAGTATTTCCAATATTTTCCCCAGTGTCTATCAGCCTGCAACAAATACGAATGAAATGTTTAGTTTGTTATTTTCATATAGTCTCTTCCTCACTCATGTCACTTACAAAGTTAAAAAGCCGTGTTTTAACAGGCTTCGAGAAGCACATATTGAATTATTCCTCCATTAAAATCAATATTCTCCAAGTTTGCTCAAAAGAGACTTCCATCTTTTTGACTAAGTGCCTTTATCATGCAAAAGAGGCAGCCATCACTAAGTAGGCTTGTAGAGGAACTACTGCTCATTTGCAGTACCCTCCAGGTAGCAGGAAACTAGTTCTGCTTCCGAATAGCTTATGTTCAAGTGGTGTTAGCTTTGGACCACATTTAGGATGCCAAATAAAACAGAGACTGGGATGACAGGCATCTACGACTTTAAAACAGGAGGATCTCGTTATTCAAAACTACAAGCACTATTTCTATGTTGTTTTTGTAAGGTTAATCCCAAAATACTAAAAGAAACATTCAACCTGACCACAGAGCACAAACATTGCTACTTGGTTCCGGGATTGCAATGGTTCTTCATGAGCTGTTGCAGTCTGACTACTGAATGATTCCTAAACCAAGAAGGATTTACTTGACCAGTCTAACAACCCTAAAAAGGGTAGTTGTAGTCTAGCACATCACAGTTCCAGAGCCTCTCAACAACAGAAACAGGTCCTTTGGAATACCTCCCATTACTGGAGTGTATAATTGCTATTATCAATTGTCCTATATAGTTACTGTTGTTATTATTGAGGATGGAAAAGACCTCTGAGATCATCAAGCCCAACCTAGGACCTAACATCATCACATCAGCTAGACCATGGCACTAAGTGCCACAGTCAGTCTGTCCTTAAATATCTCTAGGGATGGGGACTCCACCACCTCCTTGGGCAGTCCATTCCAGGGTCTGGTCACCCTTTCTGTGAGGAAGGGCTTCCTGACATCCAACCTAACTGTCCCCCGGAGCGGCTTTAGCACCTGCCCTTTTGTTCTGTCACTAGTTGCCTGGGAGAAGAGCCTGAAGCTCACCTGTCTACAACTTCCCTTCGGGTAAGGACCCACTCAACTCTCCTCTTCCCCAGGTTAAACACCCCCAGCTTCCCGATACTCTCCTCATCAGACTTTCCACAAATTCACTGGTGCAACACATACTACCTTTTCAGTAGGAAATGACAGCTCTATGTGATACTTAAATAAAAGGAAGATAGAAACTGCTTTTCAGGGCACTGAGCCCTAAACAAGCAGAAATGCTAATCTTAACAAGTTTTTTTATTAAATTACTGCAAAGAGGAATCACTTTAGTAGAAGAATGATTTCAACTTTGTCAAGCTACAGTCTGTGCTTCCTCAGTTACAAGATATTTTTTACCTTAGAAAAATAAAAGGAAGAGTGCTTTGCTCCTGATACGGCAGCAAAACTCCTCGATTTTTTTCTAACACTTACACTGATTTCAGTGTCTGTTTCCCACGGAAATAAATTAATCTTTGTGTCCAGGACTGGCATGAGGCTTAAGCCTTTCTCCAATCACTCAAAGCTTTTTCAAGAAATACTGATATACGCTGGTCTTTTGTTCAGATTAACTTCGCCCCAGTTTAATTCATAAGCAGATATCACAGAATCACAGAACATTAGGGATTGGAAAGGACCCCAAAAGATTGAGTCCAATCCCCCTGCCACAGTAAGATCATCTAAATCAAGTCATACAAGAACAAATCCAGGAGGGTTTTAAGTGTACCTAGTGAAGGAGACAACACTAGATAAAACTCTGTATTTCTGGCTCACATAGCCACCTCCCAGGCTTTCCCCATGTGGACCGCAGAGAGAAGACTGTTCAGAATGCACTTAAATCAAACCAGCAACCTATTATTCACTGAGGCAATACATTGTCATTCGTGGCACAACAGTACCGGGGAACAGAAAAGCTTCGCTGCATTTAATGCTGCCAAGTACAATCACCCAAATGACTGACAACAATTCCGGATAACTGACAATCAGTGTAATTTTCCTATTTCAACCATTTTAAAAATAGATCTTCAGCTTGAAAAATGTTCATCTTGATGGTTTTTTTAATGTGTTGTTGCAAAGCCCACTTATCATGGACATGGTACTTTTCGCTTTTGTCAGTGTTGACAGTGATCAGCGCAGTATAATCATCTTTTTTTAACTTCTTCAGCAATTTGAGATTTCTAGTACAAAATGTAATCCCTAAACCAAGCTAAGGGAATCAACTTGTTCCAAACGACCTGCTTTCTTGGTCTTATAGATAATCCATCATAGTGCAATTCACTGCTGGAAGAGTGTATTCCATGTACATTATTTCTGACAGGTTCAGCACTTTATCGAGTTGATTTGAAGTAAACCCACGTTTGTTTGATATTGATTTGTAGAGTGAATAAAACTAAAGTCTGCTAATTTCTTTTTTCCTTTTGTGTTATCAGAAATTTTTTTCCATGTTTTAGTAATCAAATAAAGATGTAGTTTTCCACATTGTGCACTAATTTCCCCACATATAAGTGACCCACATATAAGTTCATAGTACTGAAGCTCTTCATTATTACGAAGACAGAAAGATATCTGTAAAATGAAACAGCCTAAAGATGGAATCAGACTCAAGAAGAAGGATTTTCACTCCAATGACCCTCAAAAGCTGTAATAAGGGGTTTGTGATATGCAGAGGGGAAAAATAAGAGATACAGAGGGAGGCCCATCAGCTGTTTCAGCACATGTGTAATGATCTATAAAATGCGGAGTTTGTTCTAGACTTAACCCTTCTCCTTCCATTTCATAGCTATCTCGAGTTCTACGAAGAAAGCACTAAAAATTGTGTTTGTCACAGAACAGACCCTGAGAACCTTCTTGTCTAATTAGTTCACTCCAGGATATATCACACATGAGTGTTTTCTGTCTCTTAAATGCTCGGTGATTCCCAAAGAGATTTATTTTGGCCAGTATTCATTTGAAGAGTCAAGCTTAGTTAGTTTTATATTGGTTGATACAAATGGGAAAAATATAAGAAAGAGCAAAAAGGTCAAAGCAAAGTGCAGAAGTATTTCTCCTGACAGCCTCATCAGAAGAGTGACCATTTAAGAACACATTAAGAGAGAGGACCAAGAGAAAGGGAATAATTTTCCTAAAGGCTAATGGAAAATGCAATCCTTGCAACAAAGAATTCTCTTTCTCCTTCAGGCTGGGCTTACAAGGGAAAGAAAATACATTACTAAGTGCCATTATAAGTACCTTCAAGGTTTTTTACTAGCACAGAAAGATGAAGATGTTCTGGCTGATTGCTGTCTTGTGGAATCCTTATTTTGAAATCTTTAAAGGCCATTCCAAAAGAAATGCAAAAATAACTGTCAAGGATGTTACCAAATCAACCTGCACTAAATTGGCAGGTGACCACCAAGTAAGTTTTCTTGCTAAAGCCAACTAGACTACAAGAGCTCTAAGGAAGTGTGACCAAGTACTCCTAAATGTCTACAGGCTGTACATCACATTGCAAATCAGTATACATTTGCAAGTGAGTGAGCATAGGATATCAGCTCTTGGTCTTCACTTTGTCTAAAGCAAACTATGGCAAGTGAGCTTAAAAATAATTGAAAAAATAACAGAAACACAGTATCATAGAACATTAGGGATTGGAAGGGACCTCAAAAGATCACTTAGTCCAATCCCCCCACCTCAGCAGGATTCCCTAGATCCAGTTGCACAGGAGCGTAACTGAGCAGGTTTTAAAACATCTCCAGAGAAGGAGACTCCACAAAACTGGCCAAAATAAATCTTTGGGAATCACCAAGCATTTAAGAGGAAAAACCACCATGATTTTATCACCAGTGCTTGTATTTCCTCATTTGCTATTAACTGTACTAAGTCCATAACAAAGACCACGGGCCATGTTTTCATTATGATAAACACAGTAGAAACACAGAAAGAACAAAGCAGGCATCATCCCAAAATCTTGCAAATCAGTGCTATGGAAAGTGTGGTGGTCTTGAAAAAGCCTGACCTTCTCTATGAAAACGTTCACTTGCTATGAGAGTTTCAAACGCAGTTTCTGAATTTTGACAATGTCTTCTCCATCTCCTGACAAAAGCCTGGTTTGCTCTTTATTTCATTTCATATAAAATAAAAATATTGTACATGAAGTTACTTTTTTATTTTATATAAAATAAAAAATTTAAAAATAAGTTGTATTTATATAAAATAACTATTTTATTTCCCAATGTTTTCTTTTTTTGCCATGGGAAGGTAACAGAGGGCAGCATGATCCTACTCCGAAGGATGCACTAAATTTTCAACGCTTATTGCCCTGAAACAACTAAATCTTCACTGTTAAGCTGTAGAATTTTGCTATTCTCTGGATGCACAGCATCAGCAACTGAAGCAGTACAAAAGTCTTTGCATAATCTTGTGGTTTGAGCTCCATAGAATTGCAAACTCAGCAGAGAGCCACATGTAACTGAACGAGACAGTCTAAGAAGGTAGTTGGAAAAACTGGGGAACAGACTGATTCCAGTTTGCATTCTTGTTTTGAATGCTGACTATTAACAATCATGTTGTAATAGCACCTAATACAGTTTCCTTTTGCTAGCTGCTGTACAAAAACAAATGTCAGCTCTTAGCTCTGTTTACGTGCCTGAGGGAAACGCATGTTTGCCTTTTGTACACAACCATATGAGACTGGTGTTAACCCGAAGCTGAAGCAATATAAATGAAGATACAAATTAACTCAGGATAAGAAGCCAAACATTTTCAGCTATGCAAAAAGTATTTTAATTCAAATTTAGCCTTTTTTTACATAATATGCTTGAATACTTGAAGTGCATATCACTGCAACTTCATTCTTCTACACCGTTTGAAGGTCTAATCAATTTTTTTAACTTTCCTGTGTTTACTCTGAAACAAAGGCCAGAATAACTTCTCACATCATTAAGATATCTCATGATTTTAGGTATTAAAGTATAAAGAGATATCAACAGCATATAATGATAGCTTATCAAAAACACTCTGTGAGCAACCAAGACAACTCCTTGGAACTACTATGTTAACTCATGCTCCCTATAGCTGTTTGTTATTAAGGCAAATGGCAAACCCTGTCTACAAACAGTTCTATCAGGATGTAAGGGAATCTCCCAGTTGGTACACTGGTAAAACAAATCGAGTCTTATTATACCTTTTTATTCCGTAACCGGTCTAAAACTCTACAGAAGACTACTGAAATAACAGCAGCCACTGTACTACATTCTTGTACCATGCTGTTATCACAAAAGAGAGTCCAAAGCCTGCAAAACGTTATCACCTACAGAGATGCCCAGACAGTTACATTTTTAGCAGTAAAGGCAGAAATAACTTTAGGAACTACAATTCTCTTGTTTTTACACGTCTCCTCTTAAACTGTTGCTTATAGTTTTTGACATCAGCATAGAGATTCCCTGAGATAATGTTGCTGTGACATTTTGATCTAAATCAGTAAAGACAGGTTTTCTCACCATGATATTGTGGAATATGGAATTGCACACGTTTCCTGGATGTTATCTAGCCTCATCTTTTTCTGTAGGACATGGAACTGCTTGAGAGAGTACATCACAGAGCCACAAAGATGATTTAAGGGAGTGGAACATCTCCCTGATGACAGAGGGCTGAGAAAGCTGGAACAAAAGAGACTGAGAGATGACCCCATTAATGTTTATAAATATGTGAAGGGTGGCTGTCAAAAGGATGGAGCCAGGCTCTGCTCAGTGTCATCTAATGATAGGACAAGGGGCAACGAGTGTGAGCTGGAACATAGTGGGTTCCACATAAATATGAGAAGGAACTTCTTCACAGTGAGGGTGACAGAGCACTGGAAGGGGCTGCCCAGGGGGCTTGTGTAGTCTCCTTCTCTGGAGGCATTTAAAACTCACCTGGACATGTTCCTGTGTGACTGATCTAGGTGATCCTGCTGTGGTGGGGAGACTGGATTAGATCTTTCGAGGTCCCTTCAAATTGCTAATATTCTGTGGTTCTGTGATATTAAATTCAGCATAGATGGCAAGAATGGAAGTTGCTTTTTTTTTTCCACATTATCTTAGTATGACATTTTAGAACATTGTGTTTATTAGCTTCTTCATGTTCTTAATCTTTCTGACACTTGCTTTCAATTAAAAAAAGATTATTCCAAAAATGAGGTTGCTATTTGAACAAATCCTAACCAAGCTTCTTAATGTAGAACATGGGTGTAGCATGCACCCAAAGTACGAGAGCAGGGACAACAGTAATACTTGAGTAAAAGTGGCAAAAAAAAAAAAAAAAAGAGATATGCAGCCTAAGCTGTTTTAGCCTTCACTGAAGCCTGCATATTTTTTTCTGCTGGGAAGAGAAAGAAATTTGTGAATCACTCCTTTTACATGGCATTTCAGAAGTGATTCAAGTAGAAATTGAAGGCCAGTTCAAAACTACCACCTTGGAAAAATTCCTGTCAGCTGGTTTGGTCAGACCTACAGAAAATTCATTTCAGCATTTGGGGGTTTTCTTTCATTCTGACATGATGTTAGTGACATTTTCCACTTTTACTAGGAGTCAGGCTCTGACTCAGGCAGTACTGGGCTGTGTGACGTTCTCGGATTCCCTGGTACAGCTCACTGCTTTGCCAGCCAGTGAATTACACACCAGCTGGCCACTCGCTGTCCTCCAGCTCTTCCTGCAGTGGCATCCAGACACTTTCCTCATTGTCAACAGGTCACCAGAATTTACACTTCCAACAAAATTAGTCCTACAAACACAGTGAGTAATATGAAGTCCTTATTCACTGACTGAGTCACTGTCTCCAAAAGTATTTAGGGTAAATTACAAACATATTTTATGTAAATCCAGAAGGGTTACTGTCCTCTTCAAAAATTTAAGAACATTTACATCTGTCCTGGAAGAGAACAAGAAATCAAAGTTTCAAAACTACAGTACAACAGGAAATAGAGGAGCTATTTCAGAAGCACTAACTGTAATTTCAGCATCTTTCAGATACTCTTGTTGAGATTACATACTCTAAGTCAGACCTCCTTCAATAGGATAGAAGGGTTTGGGTTTTTTTTTCAAAGTAGGTATTGAAAATACAATCACAGAATCACAGAACATTAGGGATTGGAAGCGATCTCAAAAGATCATCTAGTCCAATCCCCCCAAACACAGCAGGATCACCCAGACCAAGCTGCACAGGAACATGGCCAGGTGGCTTTTAAACATCTCCAGAGATGGAGACTCCACAACCCCCCTGGGCAGCTCCTTCCAGGGCTCTGTCACCCTCACAATGAAGTAGTTCCTTTTCATATTGATGTGGAACCTCCTATGTTCCAGCTTACACCCATTGCCCCTTGTCCTATCATTGAGTGCTCCTGAGCAGAGCCTGGCTCCATCCTGCTGACACCCACCTTTTCTGTTTTTATAAACATTAATGAGGTCATTCCTCGGTCTCCTTTTCTCTAAACTAAAGAGACCCAGCTCCCTTGGCCTTTCCTCATCAGGGAGATGTTCCACTCACTTCTTCATCTTTGTGGCTCTGTGCTGGACTGTCTGCAGTTCTGTGTCCTTCTTGAACTGAAGGGCAGCCCAGAACTGGACACAATCTTCCAGATGTGGTCTCAGCAGGGCAGAGTAGAGGGGGAGGAGAACCTCTCAATCTGCTAACCAACCCCATTCTGATCCATGTCAGGATGTTGTTGGCTTTCTTGGCCACAAGAGCACATTGCTATGAATTGTATTAAAAAAAATACAATCTCTAGGCCATGTAGCACAGGTAAAGCTTAGGAAACAGGTGTGCACATCATTATAGCTGTAACATATTTTCTTTTCCCCTGACATGCCTAAATGTGCAATACCCACACCTCAAACCCAGGCTAGCTACTTACTCAAATTTGCAAAATTACTATTTACTGTTGCTATTCCACATGTAGGGGATGACATCATGAATCACAGAACCATAGAATCATTAGGGATTGGAAGGGACAGGTATTCTTAGGTTTACAAAACACAAGCTCTTATTCACTGCCTAAGCATCGTACAAGGAAATGAAGAGGTTTTTTCATGATTAAGGGCCTTTGACAAGGACTTGGATCTAATTTGCTAGTTTGAATGTCCATTTGATTCATTATAGAGCTTCAGGAAATAATTCCGCTTCTTCACATTCCACTTCTCTATTTCTACAAAGAATGCAACGCTAAGTTGAAATTCCAGGAAAAACATTATGCCATCAGAACTCAACAACTAAGTGTGCTGGGTACGGCTTTTAACAAACAGATTCATATTAAACGCAAGAAAATTCAAAGAGCTGGAGCAGCACAGGTCAACAATTCCTCTTCCACTCAATGTAAATCACTTCCCTATTTTCCTCGCATCCCTCCCATTTCTTCTGTTCTATCATGCCAGTGAGCACACAAGTTCTTTTGATTATAGGAAAATCATAAAGAATTTTCACATCAGCATTAAGAAGCCATACAATTATCTGGGGGAAACGCTCAGGATAAATCTAAACTACTTAGAAACTCAAAGTAAAAATGAGGAAAACCAAAACAATGAATTCTTCAGGATGCAGACAAGAACAACAACAATACTGCTGCCATATAAAAAGCTGAGTGACACTGCAGACAAACACGTCAGGAAAACAGCACATTTCTTTTTGTACATGTAGGAGACAGAAGTTACAGGTAGAGATATGCAAGTACACCGCCAATATTGATTTCCAATAGAATCAAGTCACTTGAAATGAACAGACAGGAAGGAAATAAATCAGTACATTTCACATTCACTTAATCCTTAGTAAATTCATTAATTTTTAAAAAGGGAAAGAATTAAATCGAGAATTATGAATCTCAAATGGCAACGGTGTTTCCTGAACAAACCAGTTATTGTTGGCACTTACCATGCTGAGAAGCCATTAGAAATTAATTTTTAAATGATAAAATAGAAGGCAGCTTTTCAACAGAAATGAGCAAACTAATTTCTACCAGGGACAGGATGTTTCTCATATAAGTTCTGATAAAGTAACAGCTTTTCTCTTGGCTGTTTCAAAAATCACAAAGAGCAAGGTGAAATTTTCTGCACATATATGATGTGCCGGCATTTTGTGAGGGAATAGGAAACTTCAGTTTATCCAATAGACTCTTTGACAATTAATATTCCATCCTCCACATTTTTTCCTTAATTAAACATTCAAGTTGGACTTAATTGCTATGTTTGCCCAAAATGTAATAAACAACTGAAGACAGTATTGATTACCATGGAGGGGCACAAGGAGGGAAGAAAAAGGATGTCTAACAAAAATAAGATGCTCTGCAAAGCTGAAACACTGTTCCTGTATGTTGCATGCTTTGAAGCCTAAGAATGTACCCTGGGAAAAGTGGAAATAATGCACTGAGCAAGTTACACAGCAAAGCCATTTACTTTGTGTGACAGTTTTAGCTGTACATTGCAAGACTATATTAGGATGAAACTGTTATCAGCTGTCCTGGGAGAAAGATGTTTGAAAAAATTAGAAAATATTGTGGGGATTATAATATAAAACACTGGTTTTCCCAGAAGATGCTGTTACTAGTGAGAGTAATCTCTTGGCTTATAAAACTACACTTTTACAGATAGTCTATTTAGCCTGGCATAACGCACTCACCATGATTGCTGCCCCTCATCCACTCTGCAGAATCAAAGGGAACTTTGAGGGACACTCTCCTGTGATGTGTGCTAAGTGCATCCAAATTCTAGGAAAGGATCTGGGAGTTAAAAGCATTTTCCCGAAAGACACCTCGTCTCACAGAATCAGACTCAAAGGGAAAGTGTTAAAGATCCAATAAAAGAAAAAAAAAGAAAAAAGAAAGTGCACTTGAAAGGAAAGTGTGGCTGGAAGGTCCATGAGCTACATATCAGAGCAATGAAATTCAGTAGCAATGCTTCTCTCACTTAAAAGGAAATTGCAGGACCTCCAGTCTCTTGTTAGGCAGTTTTGCTGCTGTGGTGTAAAGTTATAAACGTGTTTCACAGTCAGCTTTTTAAACATATTGCTCTGTGCATTAAAGTCCACGAAATATACAACTCCAGTTTCCCCCCAGATCCGAGCATATATGTAAGGTCTTTCTTTATGGTAGCTCTTTTCTGGCCTGAGAACAAGGAACAGTAAATCAGCTGTCTCAGATTATCTCCAGTCCTTTATGAAGCCACTTGAGGGATATTTCTGTGGTTTGGAATTCAGCCACTAATAAGGACAAGGTAAATGAGGACAGAATTTGCCTCTTCAAATCACACTGGGAATCAGTACCAAATATTAGCACATCCTCAGACTGTCACCTTCACTCTGTAGAAAATCCATTTAATATAAGAAGCTGTCAGTGTGGAATTTCTTGGTAACTAGGTTTAAGAATTAATCTTCTGATGAGCAAAACCCTATGTAGTGCAGTACTCTGGACAGCTCTCTGTTTATCACAGAATCACAAAACATTAGGGGTTGGAAGGGATCTCAAAAGAGAGATCATCTAGTCCAATCCTCCTGCCAGACACAGCAGGATCACCTAGACTAAGTTGCATAGGAACATATTCTGGTGGGTTTTAAACATGTTTGGAGAAGGAGACTCCACAGCCCCCCTGGGAAGCCCCTTTCAGAGCTCTGTCACCATCACAATGAAGAAGTTCCTTGTCATATTGATGTGCAATCGAGTATGCTCCAGCTTAGATCCATTGTCCCTTGTCCTATCATCAGATGCTACTGAGTAGAGCCTGGCTCCACTCTGCTGACACCCACTTTTTCTATTTTTATAAACATTAATGAGGTCATTCCTCAGTCTCCTTTTCTCCAAGCTGAAGACACCCATCCCCCTCAGCCATTCCTCACCAGGGAGATATTCCACTCCTTTCGTCTTCATGGCTCTGTGCTGGGCTCTTTCTAGCAGTTCTGTGTCCCTCTAAAACTGAAGGGCCCAGAACCAGACACAATGTTCCAAATGCAGTCTCACCAGGGCAGAGTAGAGGGGGAGGAGAACCTCTCTCCATCTGCTAACTATCCCGTTTCTGAACCACCCCTGCAAGAAGCAAGTGTCAAAAAATCTGCATCGATGGCTAACAAAGAATGTTTCTGCCAAAAGCCAAACATATTTACACCATTTGAACTGTGTTTCACAAGCTTTATCTGTGCTCTAGTTCCTCTTTTAAGCTGTCTCAGCAGAAAGAGGAATGAAAAAGCTCAAGAAAAATGCTGGGAAGTCCCTTTTGTTGCATTGAACTACCACTGTGCTCTAACACGCCTGCCCATGTTGCAGGTACAAACTGTAATGTACTCGAGTGTGTTATTTTTGAAAGTTTTTAAAAGCACAGATTTTGTCAGACAAGTAGCGGGAAAAGGTCTGCATTTCTTGTATACCAGTATAATTTCACAAACCAAGAGGCACAACAGGTTAATTTTAGAAGGAAATCTCTTTCCAGTTCTTGTTTTCTTTTGTTTTTTGAAGGCCTAATTCTGTGTCACTGCTTACAGCATTTCACTGTAAGGAATCCATAATAACAGCCTCTAAGTACAGGTAATTAAACCCATATATCAATTTACTCTGGCTAGATTAGGAAAGGAAAACTACCCATGCTGCTGCCGAACTCAGCAGAAGCAGAAAAGCACACTAACACCTTGAGTTGGAACACAAAACTAAACATACCTCTGTAAATGATTCTGTTAACACAGACCATCCTTCTCATAGCTCGAGCAAAGGGCATACAAAGCAAATACGGGACGCACAATGTAAACACATCACACGTACATCATCACAATGAGTCCTCGCTGGCGCACAAAGCACCTAAAACGTGCCTAGAAAATGTAAAATATTTCACTAGCCAGGCTTTGCAAAGGAAACAGGAACCCACAAAACGTTTTCTTTGGGGATAAATGACCAGCTATAGCTAATGACATTCTGCTTCCCCACAGACCACCACTTTTCTCCTGTCAATAACCAGTAGGAGAAGAAGTGACAGGGAGAAGCCTTCACATTATCATATAAATGAACAGAAAACTATAGGAAACACCTTTAATTTTACTAACAGGTAGACAGACAGAATTTGGAATCCTGCAATGAATGCTCCACTACTCCCTAATGAATTATTTTCCTCTTTACTTTAAAGAAGATTAACTAGAATAAGATGAGAGCGCAAGATTTGTATCTGTTGCTCTCCATGGTTGCCTGCTCATCTCAAACTGATGCATACAAGTCTGATGCATAGATAGACTTTGCACTTGGTTTACTTTTTACATCTAATAACGTGTTGCAAACTGGAGACCATTTCAGATTTGTTGGAAACCTACTTTTTCTTTTCTTATGAATACATATTTTGTACAAATACGACTACAAATACTATCTCTTTACCTTGAGAGTAAAATTCCTTGAGTGGGAACATTCTGAGCTGACCCAAGCTGTCACAGTGTTTTATCTTTGCCTCAAAGAATAAAAATATCCCTCTACACACAAGTAATTAATATACCTTACAGAAGGCTTGAATGTATTTTGATTTGTATTTGTTGTCAAAAGCTGATGCTGTCAAGGTTAACCTTCATAGAATTTTTGAAAATCAAAGGAAAAGACAGCAATTACACAGACTCACAGAACACTAGGGATTGGAAGGGACATCGAAAGATCATCCAAGTCCAATCCCCCTGCCAGAACAGGACCATCTAGACCAAGTCACACAGGAACATATCCAGGCAGGTTTTAAACATCTCCAGAGAAGGAGACTCCACAACCCCCCTGG
>JAOXOE010000632.1:26150985-26187960 GCA_028565055.1 Phoeniculus purpureus | reverse complement strand
GAATTAAACCTTGCAAGAGAGGTCAAGGGCAACAAAAAGGGCTTCTTCAAATACACAGCAGGTAAAACTAAACCTAGAGGCAATGTAGGACCCCTGCTGAATGAGGTGGGTGCCCTGGAGACAGAGGATACAGAGAAAGTAGAGCTACTGAACACCTTCTTTGCTTCTGTCTATACTTCTGGGGGCTGTCCTGATATCAAGCCCCAGAGTGATGAGGCTCCAGAGGAAATTTAGGCAAGAAAGGAGCTTGTCTTGGTTGGTGAGGACTGGGTTAGGGATAAGTTGAGCAAACTGGATGTTCACAAATCTATGGGCCCTTATGGGGCTTCACTGTCACCTCTTTTCTCCTTGGTTCAAGGTTATTGGTCTATACACCATCTTATATTTGACGACTGTTCCATAGGTTTCCCTTTTGGCTGGGGAGCTGTAACAGTATTGATATGGAAAGAAATTACTTTGCTTGGGGAAGTCAGTGAAAAGCCTTGCAAAGGATGAGTATGACTCTAAACAGGCTTGTAATGCAATAAGGCAGTAGGTCCAGCAACATGCTACGAGGAGCCATCAAAGCAGTTAGTCCATGCAAACTGAGAGATCTGCTGCAAGTAAGCTCATGTGTCACTTTGTGGAAGACTCAGCCAGAGACTGCATCCTGAGTACTGTCTGACAGCGATGCTCAGCTTCTTGGCAACAGCCATGCTGGACAGGATGGAGGGTTTTCAGCCCCATCTGCAGTGTGATTCACACCAAGGCACAGGTTTACTGTGGTGAGAGGGGCACAACTACAGTTACCTCTGCCTGGAGGCTCCTAGGCAGAAGGTTGTGTGGTGTGGCAAATGTACAGTCAACACAGAACTTTGAGAGAGTGTGAGAGCTGCAGTTTGTGCAACACAGACACATTAGCCTGCTTTGTGAGAGTGACTGTGCACCACCACCCAGAAAGTTCAGAACTTCATGGCTGCTGGACACATGCTATAAACCACCTGATATTTATCCAGCTGCCCAGTCTAAATTGTGTTGATCTGGAGCTGCAGGTTGTCTAGAAATCCCAGGTCCAGCCTGACCTTGTGGAGGAAACTGGACATGTGGTTATCTCTGTGGAGGTCAGGTGTGGGCTTCCACAAGGTGCTCCCACAGTGCAATAACCCTCTCCCACTCTTGTTCGGAGCAAAGGCTATGTTTGCATTAACCTGTGAGCTCTGTTAGATTATTTCCTGTTACACAAACTTTGAAGTAAGGACACTCCTCTACAAAATGGGGTCGCTTACTAAAATGCCAGCAAATTAACAGCATCTTTTTGTTACGTGGTGCAATGGAATGCTGCCTTTTCTCTGACTGTCATTACTGAATGTACCAGTAGCTTTACTGTCATTACTGAGTGTACCAGTAGCTTTGGGTATGGCAGAGGACTTGGAGAGGTTTATTTACAAGCCTGAACTCCCCCTGCTGACCTGCACATGTATGTCCCAGCTGTATAAAGAAATTAGACTTGTGAAAACAGAGGGAAAGGAAATAGAACCACTTGCTCTTTGTAATTGGAATTTGGATCCCTTTCACCATGCTGAAGTATTGGCATGCCAGGGTGAGTGATTGTGTAGCTACTAGAGCTAACCAGTAACAACAGAGCAAAACAATTGCTCTTCCACATGGGAGCCTCTCAGTTTGTATTTTACATCAGTCACACAACTATGCAAAATCTAAGATGAACTGCAAGTTACATCTTTCCTAAAGCAAGTGGCATCGTTTCACTCTAATGTGTTTAATTAACTTATTATTAGGGCTAATGAGACTTGTGGAAATGACTAATATGATTCAGAATTTGCTATGCAGTTTTTGTTTTCACTCTTGTCTGCACACACTGTGCTAGGAATAAAACACACATCTCCTAAAACTACATGTTCCATGCAGTCATCTTTGGCGTCTTTCTGATCCTCGGACCATGCATCACTCTTAGGGACAGTGAACACTTAGGAGACTGGTAATGAGCTACAAAGTCTTGTATGTTCAGCTCAACAATCTAAAGCCAACTCAGGCTGACAATGGTCAGTCTATGTAAGACTTATAGAATTATTGAATCATTCAGGCAGGAAAATACTCTTGGAATCATAGAATCCAACATCAACCTTAGTTTACCAGGTCACCCCTAAACCAGATCCCCAAACACTACATCTGAGCAACTTGTAAACACATCCAGGGATGGGGACTCAAGCGCCACCCTGGAAAGATCATTCCAGTGCCTGACCACTCTCTCCAGGAAGAACCTCTTCCTGATGTCCAGTCTAATCCTTCGCTGTTGAAGCTTGAAGCCCTTCCCTCTGTCACTAATTATCTGTGAGAAGAGACCAGCACCAACACCTCTACAAGTTCCTTCAGATAGTTGTAGAGCAAAGAGCTCTCCCCTTAGCCTCCTCTTCCCCAAACTAAACAGCCCCAACTCTCCCAATCTCGCCTCATAATAGCATTTTCTATGTCACCAAACCAAGAACTTGTAGAGGAATATGTGACTGTGCAGGCTGGACTACAATGACCACCAACTTTGATGATTCCTCAGTTTCCTGCAGAACCCTGAGAGGACCATTGGTTGCCCCTTCTGTGTTTGACCTGTGGACAAAGCATAATCCCAAATACACTTGTTTATGTCAAGATCCCTGATGTACATTTTGCTTTGAATTACCATCTAGTGCTTTAGAAGGTTGCAGTGCAGGTCTGGTTTCAGGCAGAGAAAGATCTCTTCTCTACCCTCATTATTGTTGTATGCATTAATATTGCATTCAGTTTTAGGCACCTCAATACAAGAGGTACTGGAATGGGACTGAAGAAGGGCAACAAAGCTAGTGAAGGGCTTGGAGGACAGGTCTTATGAGGAGCCCCTGTGGGAACTGGGGTTGTGTAGTCTGGAGAAAAGAAGGCTGAGGGAAGACCTTAGTGTTCTTTGCAACTACCTGAAAGGAGATTGTAGGGAGGTGAGGGTCAGTCTCTTCTCCCAAGTCACTAGCGATAAAACAAGAGGAAACGGCCTCAAATTGTGCCAGGGTAGGCTTAAATTGGATAGTTAAAATGTGTTCACTGACAGAGTGGTCAGAGATTGGAACAGGCTGGCCAGGGTGGTGGTGGAGTTGCCATCCCTGAAGGTGTTAATAAAACAAGATGTGGCCCTAGGGGACATAGCTTAGTGGGCATGGTAGGGCTGGGTTGACAGTTTGGACTTGATAATCTTGTAGGTCTCTTCCAACCTTAATGATCCTGTGGTTCATGGGCACTCTGACATGGTATGCAGTCCTGTGTCGCTGGTGCTGCTGGGCTCAGAATGCCCTTTCTCTTGGGAGGGGCACATTTCACGTTCAGTCCTTCCTTGCATACAGGTGGTTTATTGTCAGGAGAGGGACATTCATTCTGGTATGTTCAGGTATAAGGCTCACTTGCAATTGTGTGGTTCAACACCTCTATTGCATTTTGTCAGAGGAAGCCAAACATTACCACACTACTGTGACTTACAGCCCAGCGGCTCTGCATCAGCATAATTTCAAGGGCACTGATTGGTGTGTACCGAGGTTTTATCTTTTGGTGTGTGTTCATTCCACAACAGTGCAATTACATTGTGACTCTGACTGTGATACTGCACTTCACCAAACCTTTAGCTGGTACCTGTGCTTTATAAATCAAGAACAGCATTATCTGGGTCAACAGAATAACTCTGTTGTTTTATGCCTATAAACTTTCATGAAGCTTATGTGATAGTCTTTGATTTTGGGGCATGAAAAACTGCTTGGTGTAACGTTTGAGGAACAGGAAAACTGTATTGAAACATGATTTTAAAAGCAAATGTTGCTTTAGTTTATACCTCAGTAACTGCATGGTAATGTTTAATTTTCTAATTATTGACTCATCCATCTCCCAGTAAATACTACTTTAAGTGCTTGCTAAATTAATTAAGCTTTTGTTTGCATATATGAATAATGTTCCTATCTAAACAGTTCTAGTTTGTTTGGAGACTCTGTCAAAAGGAGGAGAAAATTACACAGTGAGTATATTTTCCCTACACCACTTACTAAGCTTCAGCATACCTTTACGTCTTTCCAAATCATAGCACTTCCAGAGGGTAGCCGGTCAACATTAGGATTTCAATATGGCTTGTGGATCTTGCCTATGATCAGCAGAAATAGCGTGCAGAGAGCACAGGAGCATAGATCTCCAAACACGGCCAATGCTCTTATGTCCCTACCAGTTCTGAAATTGCAGTTAGTTTGGTTTTATCTTCTTTTTCTTGGTTCTGTGAAGGCCTTTAGCAAGGATTTATTCCCCCTTGCAAAGAGTCTGCAGGGACTTTGCCATTTTTCCTCAGAGAAAATAAAGACAAATAAATTAATAAAAAAAATAAACGTTATGCAATTCCGTTGATGGATTAGCTTCAGCAGGGTGCCACATCTGACATCTACATGGAAACATCCTGCCAAGGTCTGACCTGCATTGCAAATTGTCTGCAATTTAATCCTGAGTAAAGCTTAGTGGGAGACATTTCTTTCAAATATTTGCTGCCATTAGCTTAGGGGAAAGGAAAACAGGGGCATCCAGTTTTCATTTTCAAGGGAAGCAAGTCCCACAGCACAGCGCAAGACTTTAGAGCATCAGATTAAAGAGTCCTCTGTGTTTCTTCTGTCTTTCTATCAGTTTATATTTTTTGTTGGATGTAGTAGCAGAAAATATCAGAGCTCTACCATAATTCAGAATTCGTGTGTAGGTTTACAGCTCTCGACTGACCTTTTGCTGCAAGCGCTGAGTTGTGTGAGGCTGAAATGCTACCTCACATTAGTTGTGACCCAGATCCTGCAGAGCATTGCAAGACTTCTTTAATCAGCTTGCTTGGGGGAGTTTTGAATCGGTTGCTTTTGTCAGAAGGAAGGCTAAAGGTGGTTGCAAAACACACTTGTAGTTCCTGCGTATCTTCTAAAATGATACTGTATTTGAGTTCCAGGGCAGCTGTGCTACATCTGGCTGGGATGATTAAAAAGACTGTGGTCTCCAAGTATTTCCCTGTCTCTCTGCTGGAAGCTGCTGCCTCCATGGTAGGGGTATAGGCAGCTCTCCTACTTCACACCAGCTGCTCAGCGTGTGCAGTTTCCAGTCTGTGCTATTAGCTTTAACTGCAGCTGGAGACAGCCCTTGGGAAGGATTGCCTTGGGCTGCAGTGCCGTACTGCTCTGCTATAAGAGCAACAGGCACTGGCAGAAAGGGAAAAGCTTAAATGACTTTTGTTTCTTCAGGATTTTGCCAACGCAGACATTGTGTGAAGTGACTTTATCAAAGTGTTTTGCTGCTGTTAATGAAATAAGAGAGTAGTAATTCATGTGAAATAGTGCCTGAAAACAAATGGGAAGCATTAGCTGATACTGTTAGGTTAGATCATCACCTGGGCTGCTAACAACACATATGGATAGACCTCAGGGCTAGCAGAGTGTATGGGCTGTACCTTTGCTCCATCTACACAGGAGAAGGCTGGAATTGTGCTGCCTGAGCAGGGGTGGGTGCTGCTAGGTGCTGAGCTCTGGGTGGACGATGTGGATGGTGCCTTGAGGTGTCATCCTGCCTCTACAGGGGAGAAGGGCCAAGTAATGTCTACTGAGTTTGTGGCAAGGCAAGAGGCCTGGAGAAGGGAAGAAGCCTTGCTGGGGACTGCATTAGCCATGATCAAAGGAATGTCTGTGACTTGAACTGTGGATTTCCAAGCACTAATGGAAATTATTCTTAGAGGTGGTGGTGTGAGCAATTCAGGGTATTTCTGATGGTGTGGATAGGAGATTGATGTGCTCCTGCAAAGGCATCGAGTCACGAGGCTGTGTGTGTCCGGAGGTGAGCTCCTCATGTGCCTGTTGGGGCTGCCATCCTTCATCTTCCGAAAGGCTGACAGATCTGGGGGCTGTCAGTGAAGCCGCTCTTGGTTGTTTCTGCTACTTAATGGACTGCCTATAGGGTTTGCTGTGAGTAGACCTTGATTTTGAAGATGTTGCTGCCAAGAAGCAGGGAGATGGTTGTCTTTGACAGCCAGGGGTGTTATGGACAGGGATGATCCCACTCTTAGCAATGTAAAGCTTACCTTGAGTCTGGCAGTGCGAAAACCTGGGAAAGGGGTTTGTGATGTCCAAAATGTTGTTTGTCTGTCCAACAGCAGTGTCCAGGCTGGAATGGTTCAAGGGTTGCTAGGATCCTCTACCAACTTAGGGTGTACAGTAAGGGGAAAAGTACAAGTTTTCATGTGTATGGAGTGGGTTTGATCTTCCCAAACTGCAGCAGCTCATTGCATCCTAAGGCCAGTATATAAGTTGGTTCAGGTTCTTTCTTCTCTGGATGCATCCAGCTGGTTTTCTGGGGCTTAATGACCATTTCAGAAACCCATGTTGTCATTCTGTGTGTTCAGAGCTAGGAAACATGGCTCCCACCAGCAGCCTGCAGAAATGCCCTGGTAACTCTGCATCTTGCTGCTGTAGCTGTATCAAATATGCTGGTGAAGTTTATCACTCTTGTGAGACTCTTCTCTGTATTTCTCAGGTCCATAGTTTATCAAGCACAGGCAGCATACTGGTACCTGTCAGTAACTTGAAGGTTAGCATGGAGGTTGTTGTAGTTGACCCAGCCTCCTAGTGCAGGGGTTGATGGCTTCAAGAAAAAAATGACACTTCAGTAATGAGTCAGCAGTGATTCTGACAAAAACAAGTGAGAACTTCATGTATATTCAAAGTTCAGAAGCCACCAAAAGCAGTACCTACGTGTAAGTCTGCATCATGGAAGCTGTAGAGCATCAAAGGGCAGAAGAGAAGCACTGAGTTTGTTTGCGTTTTAGAAACTTTCAGCAGTTTTGCTTTTCATAAGTAATTTTGTGGGTCACGTTCTGGTCCTCCTAGTTTGTTATTACATCTGCTTGTGACAACCATGGGACCTTTGCACTGATTACAATAAGCGTGTTCAATTAGATCAGGCTCTTCTTTTTGGCATAGATTTTGGCATAGAAATTTTTTGGCAAGTTTTTTCAATCACAGGCCATCTGAAAAGGTGAACCTAATAATCTAATTAAGAGTTTTAAACTATCTGTCTTTTTAAGCAACTAAGTTTGCTTGTGACACACACACACACACACACACACACACACACACACACACACACGGGGACTTTTTCCCTTTCTGGTTTTTTTAAACTGTTTTTTAAAGCTTTTCTATTTTCTTGTTCTGTTCCTAGGTCTTGAGGTTTCATCAAAATTTACAGTTCTGTGTAGCCTGAAGAAATGTAATGAAAGGTTAAGGAAAAATGGCAGTGGCAGTGCTTAAAGATGGAGCAAAACACAGAGTAATGTCTCTTCTCCAGCTGTCCAGCTCTACTGGTCTAATTCACACATCCACTAGTGCAACACACTTGCACTTTTTGTGGCCCTAAAAAAACCCCCAAAATCCCTTTCTTTTCACAGAACTAGCATATCCTGATCTGCTCTGCTGGAGCCAAGATTACTGATGTATCAAACAGATTGTTTTCTTGCCAAAGGGCTACTGACAGATTAAAGGCTGATTAAAGCTGACTGTTGTGTAATCAGGTGTAAGCTGGAGCAGAGGAGGTTCCACATAAATATGAAAAGAAATGCCTTCACAGTGAGGATGACAGACCACTGGAATGGGCTGCCCGGGGAAGTTGTAGAGTCCCCTTTTCTGGAGACATTTTAAACCCACCTGGATATGTTCCTGTGTGACTTGATCTAGGTGATCCTGCTCTGGAAGTGGGATTGGACTAGATGGTCTTTCAAGGTCCCTTCCAATCTCTAACATTCTGTGAAAGGAGGCAACTATTTGATTTCTGATGAGCAGCAGTCATTATGTTTTGCACTTTCGATGGAGCTAAAGGATTGGCAGAAGTATTCATAGAAGAGTGTAAATTTTTCTCTAAGATGGAGCAGACAAATACTTCCTATGCAGTATGTCCTAGAATGTATGTATTAGAATCAGATTGAAGTCCCCCTTGAGAACAAGGGCTAAGGACTGTGAGACTTCTGCCAGCTATCTGTAGAACACTTAATCTACCTCTTTATCCTGATTGAACAGTCTATACTAGGCTCCAGATAGGATATCTGCCTTGTTAATCTTCCCTCTCATCCTTACCCATAAGAGTTTGACTTTATCATTAGGCTCATTGAGCTCAATACAATCACAACAATCCCTAACATAGAGGGCCACCCTACCACCTCTCCTTCCTTGCCTATGCTTTATGAAGTGCTTACAGCCGTCCGTTGCAGCACTCTAGTCATAAGAGTTGTCCCATCACATTTCAGTGATGGTGACTAGGTCATAGCTATCCTGTTGTATAATGGCTTCCAGCTCTTCCTGCTTGTTACCCTTGCCATATGCATTGGTGTAGATGCTCCTGAGCTGGACTATCACTTTAAGCCCCAAGGATTGTATGCTACCCCCAGGCTTACATCTACAGAGCCTGATTTCATCTCCTTTTCCACTTCAAATCTAATCTAAAGTTCTTTTGAGTCCAGCCAACTCACTAGCAAGAATCCTTTTTCCTCATTGAGACAGCTCAGCTCCATCAGTGCTCAGCAGATGCTCTGTAAATATCCCCATGATCAAAAAATCCAGAATTCTATGGAAGACAACAGTCTCTGAGCCACTGACAGGTTTATAAACGCATTGAGAATGAGGAGGACTGGAGACGCACTCAACAAATACTGCTTTAACTAATCACAGAATCACAGAACATTAGAGACTGCAAGGGACCTTGAAAGATCATCTGGTCCAATCACCCTGCCACAGCAGGATCATCTAGATCAAGTCGCACAGAAACGTGTCCAGGCAGGTTTGAAACATCTCCAGAGAAGGAGACTCTATAACCCCCGGATTGGAGTTCCAGTGGGAGGTTCCGGTGTCACCCTCACCGTGAAGAAGTTCCTTCTCATATTTTTGTGGAACCTCCTATATTCCAGCTTACACTCACTGCCCCTTGTCCTGTCATTAGCTTTATTTTGTTCTGGTCATATTGTTTATGAAAAGCATGTGCTTGCTAGTAATATTAACCAACAGTAATACCACTGGTGTTTTGAAAGTTGGTTTGCAAATATGTCAAGGGGATTTTTTAATGCATATTTTGATATTTTTTCCATTTTCTTTGATGGAATCTCTGTAATTTCGGTTGCTCTGCAGTGTACATCTCTGTAATTAGAATGTGAAAAGAAATGATCAGTGATAGAAGTAAGCTATTCAGTTTGTTCTATTAGCTTCAAATATCTGAATTATTACTGTGTGAGTTGGTAACAACTTTTCTACCTCAGAGAGGTAAAGAATCAGGTTACAGTGCCCACGGTGGGATGTTTGGAAAGCTGTGGTTCTTGCATATTGTCCCAGTTCTGCACCACAACCCAACACAATGATGTGCCCTGAAGTGGGAAGAATGCAGTGGAGCAGCTGGCTCTGCTACCTGAGAAAAAGACCATCCTTGCTGGGAACTATTCTGTGTGGTATCATTTCTCACTAATGGGTTTAAGCAGACCCAGGCAGAGTGCCGAGGTAATAGGAGGAGTTTTTGCTGAAAGTTCTGTCATCATAAAAAACTGGAGGAAGGTTTTGTTCTTTAGATATGAAACAATTGGACAGCTGGAGAAGACTGCTGGCAGTCCGAAAGGAAGAATTTCTTCTGCATCGCACTTTACCTGTGTTTGTCCTAAGTGCCTGGCAGTTTTAATGGGTTTGGGTTTTGGGTTTTTTTGTGGCTATGGGGAAAGGGTTATCACAGGGTTATTTTTCCTTTGTTAACAAAAGAGTATGTGTCCCATTTCATTTGTCACTATTCACAGAATCACAGAACGTTAGGGATTGGAAGGGACCTCAAAAGATCATCTAGTCCAATCCCCCTACCACAGCAGGATCACCTAGATCAAGTCACATAGGAACACATCCAGGCGGGTCTTAAATGTCTCCAGAGAAGGAGACTCCACAACCAAACCTGCAATTTTTGCCAATGTTCACTTAATAAATATGGAATTATAACCACTGTGAGGAAAATATGTTGGAATCTCCTTCCTCACATAGCACTATCAATGACATATCCCAAGAAACTTGTGAAGCAACAAGATTTTCCAGCTTGAAGAGTTTGCAGAAGAACAAAATGTTTTCCACATAGTTGAGAAAACCTAATCCTGGTTGAGTTTTCAGGAGCAACAGTATCAACCAGTGTTTTTACAACTTGAGGCATTTGTCTGGTTGTGGTGCAGAGTTTTTCAGTTAGTTCTTTTAAAGTTCAGTTGAGGAGTTTCAAATAGGGAAAACAATTTGTGGACTTAAGACAACGCTGGATGTGAGCAGTTTTCCTCATCTCTTTGCAAAAAAAGGAAATCCTAAAAAATCAACCTTGTCTTTAATAAAAGGATGAGCTAGCTAAATCCATATAATATATTTTATACATCTGTGTTAGTAAACTGAGAATCCTCAGTCATGTTATTACTACTCTTGTTTGCATTGTTTCTGAACAACATCTGTCTGTAAAAGTCAGTGATTGTGTTATTTCACTGTTGCTTTACGCTTTACAAAAATCTCAAAATGGTTTATGTTGGAAGAGAACTTTAAAGGTCATCTAGTCCAGCCCCTCTGCAGTGAGCAGGGATGTCTTCAGTTAGTTCAGATTATTATGAAAATACCTTTCTTCCTGTCTTTCCTAGAGGTGACCAGTCACGCAAGAGAGCTGGAGAAGAGTTAACATACAGTAAGTACACATCTAATTCAGCCCTCCACTGTGCTGCAGTCCCTGATGGGTTGGGCATACTGGTAGTAGTGGGCTTCTAGGTTCTTGGCGGGTAGTGAGGTGTCAGAATCTGCACCTCCACAAGCAGTTAGCTGTCTGCAGTGTAACCACCATTCTAAGTAATAATACAAACTTCTTGGGTCTAGAGCCAGGCTAATGGTCCTAAATACCTGAAAGGTAGTATCATGTCCTAGCTGGCTGGTGAGGCCAAAATACTTTCACTTCAGTTAGGTGGAAGATGAGGTATTGAGGAATACCAACTGTATTGGTTGTGCAGTTGTTCCAAGTTTCTGCATGTCAGGATATGCTTAACAGACAACAAAATGGTGAACCTGTCCACCTCTGATACATCACCAGGGAGTGAATTATGTGTTTGTGTGTTGACAGCATGGACAGTCTGGAAGGATCGTTTAACCATGAGGTTCTTCACTTAGTTACTCCTTTAATGTCCCCCGGTATTGATTAGGGAGTGGAGGGAAGAGGCACAGGGAGGAAGGATATTCTCATTCTCAGCTGGTTCCTCTATGCTTGACAATTTGGGTGCAAAGGTACCACCTTCTCTGCCAACTAAATACTTGGCCAGGCCTGAATCTAGTCCCATACATTCTAGGTTAGTATTGAAATTGTGGTTAAATGCCTTGGGGATTGGGGAATAGTGTCTGTCCTGCTACTGTTGTTGAGATTATTTTGTGGTTTTGTTTCCACCAAGTTTCCTCCTGTGTGTCCAGCTGAATATGTCTGTTTTATTTCCTACCATGAGTGTTTGTCATAAGCCATCTGACATTTACAGCTTGGAAGGAATGAGAGGATGTTCTGTTCACATTGTTTATGTTTTGCAGGCAGTGCTGGCTTTTGGGCTGGTGGGCAGAGGGGGGCAAAGGGTGTGAGGAGGAAGTTTAATATCAGATAATTTCTTAAACTTTTCGTGTAATTTCAGATGGCTCATCAGCTTGTGCAAGCTCCAGGGGATACAGATAGTGATTATACTGGATCAGCTTCTCTTCCCAGCCAGAACAGACACTGGAGGAGCACAGGTGGTATCTGGAGCCTCCTTTGGCAACTGCTGATACTTGAGCTCCGATACAGACTAAGCCTCAAAGAAGAGTTTTGGACTTTCTTCTTTATATAATAAAATGTCAGTTGCTGCTACGATTGGGATGACTTTGAAAGACATGATTCCTTGGTCTAGCCTGTTAACAAGTCCATGTTCTGCGATTTTTGTGAGGAATGCACCTTGAGAAACAATCCTTTCAAAGTGGAAACGGGCAGCCAAAATCAGCAGCTTCCAAAAGCGTTAGAATGGAAGAATCTTTTTTGCACTCTTTTCTTAATATTAAGGACATTCTTAAAACTAGTTAACACGTCAGTGTATTAGTTTTTAAACTTCAAGGTATTTTCTGGAGCTTTTACTTAAATAATAAGAATAAAGTTTCATTATTTTGCAGTATTTGTTTGTTAGTTTAAAAATTGTCACCTTCCAAAGAGTTGGTCCCGTATTAATGTGTCTTCTGTCAGGGAGTTTTCAATTCCAGATTTTTCTTTGATCTTTTGTTCGTTGGTATTTCAGAATCTGTTTTCCTATGTGTTTGTACTCTGTGCCTTCAGCTTGTGCACTTTGCAACTTTATAGACCGTATTTTGTACTGCAAAATGTGTTCTTGAGGTAAAACTTGATGTGGACAAACATGCTGCAAAGTTGCACTTTTCTCTTGCATCAGTGGGAAGTGAATTTGAGGAGGAAGAAAGTTAAACCTATCACCATCACTAACAGTGACTTGGAAGTTTGTCCCCTTTTATTTTTCATGTGTGTAAGTGTTTCATGCTGGGACCAACTCTTGCAGAACCCCTCTCATTGACTTTTCGTTGGCTTCCGTAATTGCGATAGATTTGAGGTGTGAATTTGGGACTGAATGAAATACTAAGATGTGTTATATGCTGTGCTGTGTAGAAACATTGTGGGCAAAAGTCTCCAGGCTGGTAGAGTGCACCTCCATCAGCACAAACCAGATTTGCACTTGGTTAACCAGCCAACCATGGTACCTGCCCAAGATTGCTTTGTGGCTCCTGTGCCACTTTCTCCTTTGTCAGGAATGTGATGGCAGGGTGGCAGTGGATGTAGTCCGAGCCAGGAGGTTGAGGAGAGGTGTAACATGTGCAGATGCACCCATTGGCCTTCCACTTTTGTGTAAGCACAGCTGGAGATCCAGCTGAGCCCGGTTCTAGCAGACCTGGACCTGTGGTCTCAATCCTGATGGTTGTGATGTGTGTGTCACAACAGTAGTATGGCTAATGCAACTCTTTCCTGAGGGGAGAAACATACTTGAAAAAGCAGTTTGTCTACAGGGTTGTTAGGGTTTTTTATTACTATGGATTTCTTTTCTATCACCTTCAGTTATGAAGATAAATGAGTTGGCAATATAAAATCTTTCCTGAAGTGAAAGGTCTTTTCAGTTTTGTCTTGCACAACTTTTGGGCCTATTTTACAAAACCCCAGCATGGTCCCCTTTATGCTTGGATGGGTTTGTTACTAAATGCAGGAAAAGGATAAAAGATAGATGTAGCAGGGATCAATTTTTTTTTTTGCTTAGTAGCCAGGCTTCATATAAATTAATTGAATTTTATCACTTTCACATTAGCCACTGGTAATGCTGTTAGTTTGGAGGGGTGAAGGATGCTGCTGTGGTTGACAGCTTCTATAGGTGTCTTTGCATATTTGCAAAGCCTCTGCAATTTCGGGGCCGTTTTTATTTTAAAATTGAAAACTAAAGCTTTAGTGTTTTGCTTTCTGTGTAAAACAATGCCAGCAATCCAGTCTCAACCGCAGCAGTGAAAAACCAAACCACAGTGAGTAGGGATTTTTTTAAGTGTTGGTAGTATTTTCTTCAGCTACAGGTTTCTGAAGTTGAAGCAGAATTAGATGAAAACAAAAGTTTTGAATATTTTGCTGAAAAATGCAGTGGAGAGGTTAACGAAGGCAAATAGGGAACAAAAACTATTTGCCAGATTCCAGATTGTTCTCAGTTTTGGCTTTAAAAAAAAGTAAAACCTCTGATGGTGTCCTTAGCTTTAACATTCACTGCTGAAATGACTGTATTCTTGAGTTAAGAATAGATGCATCAACCTGATTTGGTTAAAGTTTGTTTACAACTTCATTACCATTTTGGCTCACATAACACAGGAGTCCAGCTCTGTCATCTTTGTTAAGTAATCCCAATTTGTTTTTGTTCTTAAAGTGGTTTTACTAGTTCAGGTTTGTAAATAACACGTGGTACTTTTGCTTCGTGTTTGAGGCAAAGGTTTTGTGTTCACTCTTTGTTGCGTTACGTTTGGGACACAAACTTCAGCAATTCCATCCAAAGGTAAAACATTCCTGTCCTTATGCTTCACTTGCTGTGCACTGAGCAGTGCTTGGATGCTCCTCAGTCCCGTGTAGCATTTCCACCTGGCCTCCGTACCTGAGAGCTCTGTTTGTTCAGCACTGTATGGCGTTGTAAATTCGGCGTTAAGACTTCCTGTATGTTTTGGCATTATTAACATAAGGCTCAAACCTTGGTTTTCCGTCGAAGACGTTCTTGTGACTGAGCATGAAACGGACTACAGCATACTCTACTAAATTATTTTGTTTCTCTGTCAACTTGCATTTTATTTACAGTAAAATTAACTGGGCCAACTCGAGCGTCGGAACTTTAAAGTCACAAGGACCAACAGCATGATCCTAACCGCAATGTTTAATTTAACCAAATACCTTGTGGTAAATCCGTTGCATTTGTAGCCTTCTTTGTTAAGATTAAGCAGTAAAGTTGGTTATCCAATGGGTGTGCTTTCATGTTGCACTGGATCTCGAGCCAAACTTGCTACATTAAAAGATTTTTAGATTAATTTCATTTCTTGATTTGGGAAGTTGGAATATTTAAATTCATCCCGCTGTGACCGTAGGCACCTGTCAGTCTGTGATCAAGGTGGTCTGACACAAATCACAGAACATTAGGGATTGGAAGGACCTCAAAAGATCATCTAGTCCAATCCCCCAAATGATGAAGGGGGAGGCTAAATAGGTAAGTACTTGACTCTTCTACAGCTGGATCTCCTTGATGTCTTTCTGCAGTTGTTGAGAAAGTGTTTGTAGATCAGTACTTTGAAGCATAAGTTTTTGACTTCTGTTGTTCGATTAAAAATAGAATCAGACAGATGAATTCCATTTAATTTTTGCCTAATAGAATTATTGGCTTCATACAGGCTAAAAAAACCCCAACACCATAGAAACCAGCCACAAAGGCCAGGTTCTGAGTGAGTGGAAGATGTTTTCCATGTATGTAGTGACCACCCCAGCAACAGGGCTGTTCTGTAGAACTACAAGTGAATAAAAAACAACTACTTGAATTTGACTCTTGTTTTCAGACCAGCTCCAGCCAAAAGAACTCATAGATATTTTGATGACATGACATGATCCAGATATTCTGAGGACACTTGGTTCAGCTCACAGTGTGCAAGTTACGGTATTTTTAGGACCACAATGGAAAGGACCTGCTAGGGAGGAGTGGTCACTGCTTGGGTTAGCATATTTCCCTTTTTGTTCTGCAGGAACCAAGTGATAACATTGGGGATAGTCACTGGGCTGATGCCACTAGTTAAAGATTCGTTTCTTTGAGAGATTCCTTGTGTTGCCAACTCCTTTACATCTTGAGATGGCTTTGCTTTTCACAGCTGAGTACTGTAAATAAGTTTGTTAATGATAGTCTTGGCTTCACTGATCTGAAGAGTTGCTTGACTGCTCTTAGAGCATATCAGCTTAGAAGCTTTTAAGTACAGTTTCAAGATCACTGCATCTTTGTTTTGGATGGTGTAATAACCAGCTGCAGACTCTGCTCCTGGCATTGTGACTGGGCAGGGAAAAATACAGATGGTCAGGCTTTGTGTGTTGCCCATTCTCCTACCTGGGGATCTGCACTAACAGCTAGATGTTCCTTGCTGTTACAAGCTGCTGATAACTTGGCAGAGTGTGAGGTGAGAGGAGAGCTCTGCAGTGCAGTTTTGCTAGGATGAGGGTTTCAAGCTCTGCAGCTTTGCTAGGATGAGAGATGTACGTCAGGACAGTGCTGTTGCACCTACTCATGTTCTGTCATGCACATTCTCAGCAGAGTCACCTCGGTCTCTGTTACAGAGGTCTTGGTCCTGTTCAATCTTTTTTATTTCTAGGTAAGATAGAGGAAGAAGATCTTTCCTTCAGGAGCTTTCTTGAGAAATATTCTGTGGCTGGTAGGAGATCCAACCTGTAACATTCTGTGAAAAGGTCTGTGGATCGTGTGTCTCTGATTTTTGTCTGCTGGTCTCCAAGGCAACGTGGTGAAAAGACAGTTGCAGAATCACAGAACATTACGGATTGGAAGGGACCTCGAAAGATCATCTAGTCCAATCCTCCTGCCACAGCAGCGTCACCTAGACCAAGTTGCACGTCTCCAGAGAAGGAGACTCCACAACCCCCCTGGGCAGCCCCTTCCAGTGCTCTGTCAATTGTAGTGAGTGCAGTGACCCTATAGCACTGGGAGTCTGTCATTCTGGATTTACTGTAGAGTCAACAAAGATTTTTTGGTAGCCTTGCAAACTTCAGTTATTGGTACTTGTGGCAGGCATGAGCTAGGGACTTGCGCTGGCAGATGTCATCCAAATAGTTAGAGGAAGTTACGTTGTCCCAGAGGATATTGCTGTTGCAACATGAACTGGTGATACTGATATTTTGATGTCTATAAAACCTTTTAATAGCAAAAGTTTAGAGAATCTTAAGCTGTTCTTCATCAGCACTGAACTACACTGGCTGTGAATGGGAGCAGAAGGATGTGTGAGGGGAAGCCCTGTGTTCTGTTAGGAGGTGCAGAGGATGGGCATTACTGCATTAGCAAAACAAGACAAACTTCCTGATTTGGCCCCAGTTGAAAGCTCCTTGACAAAGTGCTTTGTATTTTACTAGAGGGAGTGGAGGGATTAAACCCTTATGTCTTGAACTAACTTGAATGACTGGTTTAAGGAGATTCTGAAATTTCATAGGCAATGAGTACTTGGAAATCCCTTCTGGCTGTCTCCATCTGTACTGGGATACTCCAGATATACTTGGTTAACATTCCTCTTTCGGAGCTACTGCTAACTGATCTAATTAGCACAAAACAGGAAACTTGAATCCCCTAACGATGGCAAGAGAATGAAATTAGCAGTAGCACTTACTACCTTCTGGTATTTTCAGCTAAACATTCCTTAAGAAAAACTGAGGCAGTTTCCAAGATGACCTGCGTCATCACCTGATTTTATTAGAGGGCAGCAGGTAGTTTATTTGTCATTGCCATTTGCCATCTGTTGGAAAATTGAATGATTTTATACAGAGAACATTTGATAAATTACTATCTTCGGTCGGTCGGTAGATGTTGCCCTGTGGATAAGGTGCACTGTTAGAATAAGTTCAAAGTACAAGGATGGGCAGAGGTCTGAAGGTACTGCTAAAGGGCTAGGGTGGTTCATCTGGTTAGGTTCACCCAGCTCTCCTCTAGAAGCATTTAGTGACTGAATTGTGCTGTGAGTACACACAGAAAAGGTTCCTACACAGACAGTTACCACTGAATAGCTGATGGACTGCAAATTCACACCTTAATCTTCAAAGGAACCCATTCCTATGACAGGAACAGCTGAGCAGGGGCATACAACTCACGTTTCAAACAGGTCAAGGCATGAAGTCTTGGAATTACCTGTTTGTGAGCTGGGTCTCTAGCTTGGAGAAAAGACGACTGAGGGGTGACCTCATTCATGTTCATATGTGAAGGGATGGTGCCAGGAGGATGGAGCCAGGCTCTTCTCAGTGTCATCTAGTGATAGGACAAGAGGCAATGGGTGTAAGCTGGAACATAGGAGGTTCCACATCAATATGAGGAGGCGCTCCTTCACAGTAAAGGTGACGGAGCACTGCAGCGGGCTTCCCAAGGGGGTTGTGGGGTCTCAGTCTCTGGTGGGAGACATTTAAAACCCACCTGGATATGTTCCTGTGTGATTTGGTCTAGGTGGCCCTACTGTGGCAGGGGGATTGGACTAGATGATCTTTCAAGGTCCCTTCCAATCCCTAATGTTATGTGATTCTGTGAAGGTTCCAAACTTAAATCCCCTGTGTGGTCAGTGGGAAGCAGAAGATTTCTCCAGGAGCTGCCGTGCAGCAGTAAGTGGATTTACGTCAAGATTTCAATTTTTGGGTCTCTGTTACCAGCCATGGGCCACCTGCTGGTGCTTGAATTCGTCTCATCAAAAGGGCTGGAAGCAGAACTTGCCAGATGGGGACCTTTTCTACCTGTGCATGAGAGGAAGGAAAACAGACCTATTTGATTCTTTTTCTTGGTGACTTTTGTATTAAGACTTTACTGAGCAGACACCTGCTGTTCCCAGTTCCTTAGATAACTCAAGTTTTTCAAGGTAATGAAGTTTGGATGGCTTAAGTCTGTTTGGATCCATTTGAGGCAGAATTTCATCTAAGCTACAGAACCATTTCCCTCAAAACACAGGCTCACGTCATACGTGGCTGTTACCTACTTGTCGTCTAATTTCATTATCCTATTTATTCCCCTTAGTTACCACTTCTGACAGCATGTGATAATGTGCTGTCCAGATACAGCCCTAATCTACTAATTCAGAGAATGTGTTAGTTACTGAGTACAGAAACAGAGCAAAGGGAAGCACACAGAGTAAAATTAAATCTTCATGCACATTCCTGTTCCATGTTTCCCTCCAGGGATGCATCATGAATTGAAGCACCTCATGCATGGTCCTTTGCCTCATTCAGTTCTGCCTTTGTCATAAGAATGTTTTCTTCTTTCTTTCCTAATAATTCCCAGTGTTGAGCCTGCTTTTTCCTAGCAGCTGCTGTCTATCAAACTAAACCTTTTTAGACCTGCGTGTTACAATCCCAAGATGTCATTTGTGGCTAGCAATAGCTCCTCCTTGTGAAAGTAAACTTAGGATCCTATTTCCCCGATCTATCATTTCATCAGTCAATGTAAATGTAAGTCAATGTAATCTGGATCTCTCTCCCCATTAGTTAATGAAATCATAGAATCATAGAACTACTTAGGTTTTAAAAGACCTTTTAAGATCATGGAGTCCAACCACTAGCCCAGCTGTCCAAAGGCCACTGCTAAACCCTGTCCCTGAGCTCCAGATCTACGCAACTTTATGCATCCAGGGGTGATGATTCAACTCCCTCCCTGGGCAGCCTGTTCCATGGCCTGATGACCCTTTCCATGAAGATTTTCCTAAAGTCCAACTAAACTTCCCCTGGCACAACCTGAGGCCATTTCTTCTTGTCTTATAACTTGCTACTTGTGAGACAAGACCAACCCCCACCTCTCTACAACCTCCTTTCAGGTAGCTGTATTTAGCCAGCCCCAGCTCCTTCAGCTGTTCCATGTAAATGAAGGCTTGTAGTTCTGTAGTCATTCTTCCTCTTCCCTGGATGACAGCACATGAGCCTTGTATTTCACTATTCATAAAAAGCTGAAAAGGTGGTGAACGCAGCCATTAGCATGACCCCAGCACTGGGCTGTTCTGCTGGTGACCTCTCTCTGCTGTGACCACCTGCTGTGAGTTCCTGCTTCATAGCTTTTCAGTAGCAATCTGTCAGTGTGGAGAGTCCCCACTATCTCCTGGTAGCTTTGTAAAGAGCTCTTGATGAGAGAGTTCATCCAACATCCTGTAGAAATCAAAAGATCTTAACTTGCCGTGATGAATGATCTGCCTACTGTAAGGTGGCTGCATGTTGTTGCATGAAGCTGTGTGCTGGAGACTCCTGAAACAGCCCTCCTCACTTGTATTTTATAGTTTACCACAAAGGTATTGCTGGATGGACTCAACTGTCTGAACTCTGACATCACCTTGAATCGTAGAACCATCATGGCTGGAAAGGACCTCTAGGATCATCAAGTCCACCCCTCATCCCAATGTATCCCGAACCCCTAGACCACAGCCTCATGTGGGAAGGATTCAAATGGCCATTTGTGACGTTGCGCTCCCATCCTGCTGGTGGATTATGAATTATCAGGATGATCTTCCTGGGTGAATGGAAACAAGAAGGACTGTTAGCATGATAATGATTTACTTGTTTAGCAAATAGTTTCTGCAACTCTGTCTTTGCTGCGAATTTGCTGAGTTTGGACTGTCACCAGCCACTTTGCAACTTGCTGACGCAGGACAAGGAAGCAAGTGTAGAACTTGCCAGGTCCTTTTGTCAGCGTGCCAAGACAGCTACTCATCTTCTAAGAATCTGCTTGCATCTGAAGATCCAGGATGAGCAAAGGAGACCGCGTGGAGCAGCCTGGCAGCAATTCAGCTGCTCTGGCCGAGTTTAACATCTGCAGTTGTTGCTACAGAACGGTCTCTTCCATCTTCAGGGTGCTTTAGTCCCTTGTCGCTGAAATTGCCCATCACCACACTTCCTTGATTGTTATATTAAAGTAAACCAGCTGCTGATCTGCAGATCCCAGGAATCTCCTTAGAGGTGTTCACCAAAGCCCCTGTGCCATTCTTGGAGCATCTTGGCTCTGGGTTTTATGCAGGAAATAAAACTTGTGGTGCTCTGTTTCTGAAACCTGAATGGGATTGGCATGGCTGCTCCAAGGGTCTCTGCTCAGCCTTGTGCTGGTGGGTGCATGGTGGTTCCCAAGGCTCTCCCATGCGCGCTCTGTAAAGGTTTTCACAGCCATGTTATGTCCCATGGCCAACCTTCATGTGTGGTAAGTGTCTTGCCTAACAAACAAGGAAGCAAATGATTCTTCTTTGCTCTGTACTGATGTGAGTGAGCAGAACAGAGCCCTTCCTTGGATTCTGGGGAAGAGTGGAGTAGAAAGCTGAATCAGAATGCTGTGGTTTGGAAGGAACCTTTAAAATTCAACCTGGCCCAGCCCTCCTACAGTGAGCCTTCAGCTGAATCAAGTTGCTTTAAAGCCCAGTCCAACCTGGATGCCTCTGGATAGGGCATCTGTTATCTCTCTGGGTGACCTGTTGCTGTGTTTCTCCACTCTCATAGTAAAGAGTCTTCTTACGTCTAATGTAATTCTACTCTCTTTCAGGTTAAAGCCAGTAACTGTTGTTACTCTCCTGCCTTATTCCAAGCCTCTCTTAAGTACTAGAATGCTGCTCTAAAGTCTCCCTTGAAGCCTCCTTCAAGGCTGAGCAACCCCAACTCTCCTAGCCTGGTTTCACAGCAAAGGTGCTCCAGCCCTTGGATCATTTCTGTGACCCTTCTCTGGATCCACTCCAGCAGGTCCGTGTCTCTCCTGTGCTGAGAACTCCAGAACTGGCCACAGTACTCCAGGTAAAGTCTTATCAGAGTAGAGCAGAGCAGCCTTGCCCAATCTGCTGGCCAAAGGTCTTTTGATGCAGCCCATAGCAGTGTTGACTTTCTGGGCTGTGAGCAGACATTGCTGGGTAATGTCCAGCTTTTCATTCACTGGTACGCTCAAGTCCTGCTCTGTAGGGTTGGTCTCAATCGTCCCTCAGCCTGTGTTTACACCAGGGATTGCTTTGATCCAGGTGTAGGACCTTGCACTTGTTCAATCACACTGGGCCACCTACAAAACCAGGCTGCTTCCAGAGGAGCAGCGACTGTGCTCCTGGCTAAGAGAAGACACTGCAGCCAGTCTTTGGTTTTCTTTAAGGTGTTCCAAGAGCTTTATTGATTTTTAAATGCATCCTGAAAAGCAACGTGTGTGAAGGTAGTTCTCGCTGGAGCTCATTTAACTTGCTGTTGGTCTGTGTCCTCAGAGTGATTTAGTTCAAGCTTTCTTTAGTCTGATGAATTCCCCCGGTGTTGAGTGCAAACAAGTGCTTGGGCCATTTTGAAGGTGTTTTCTTTGTTCCTTCTGTGGGCTACACGTGTACGGAGAGACACCCCAACCGATCTGACTGTTTTCAGTTGCGTCATCATGAGTTTAACCTCAATTTTATTGGTATAAAACTGAGTTTAAAGCAAAAGAGTGACATTTGTATTGAAGAATTAGTTCTTCTCTTGGCCAGATCCATTTTGGAAAGCAGCTGGCTGAGCCCTAGATACTAGTCTCTGAGGATCTTCAGAATTATGAGAGCTGAACTGAAGCTCCGGGGTCGTGTTGGGTGTGACAGCTCATGAATGGAAGGAAGGGTTTGCCTCACCACTTGGAAGTGCTTGTCTTTGGTCACGCACCAAGACAGCGCAAAACTCCTCTGTGCTTCTGCAGGCACGTTTGCAGCATTTCTAGTTTCTCCACGGCATGGCCTGAATTGTGGCTGAAACCTGGAGTTTTCTGTGTACTTGTCAAACGTGGTCTGTATTTCAGCTGTCTGGGGTCTGACTGCTTGGAGATCCTTCCAATCCTTGACCTCCCTCTTATCTCAGGACACAGCCTTTGGGCTACTCTGGGCATTGTTAAGAGCAGTTGCTGTGAGGAGAAAGGATGGGACAGGACGAGACTATTCAGAGCCACTGTGTAGGTCAATGGTCTGAATTCTCGACCATAATCCTGCCTCTTTTAGCCACTTGACAGCCTGTGCTTCTGGCTATCCAGATGTGCTCTGAGGAGCGCTGTGTTCAAGCTGTCTCTGCTCTTTCCTTTCTGCACTGCCGTCCTTGAGAGCGGCTCAGGAGTTGGCTGTTTATCAGAAGCGATGTCCTCCTGCAGCTGCGCGAGGCTGCAGTTGTCAAGCAGCTTTACTCTCTCTCTCCCCAGTGTGGATGATGTACTGGCAATCATTTAGTCATGTTCCATTTTCATTCTCCTTAGTGGTGGTGTTGCAGAAAAGCTGAAAATACTGGCAGCTTGATGTTTAAAAACAGATTGACATCTTAGGTGCTTCCACTGTCAACAGAACCGCTATCTCTGGAACGGGGGAATGAATTTAAATACATTTTAATTTTTTACCAGCAATTCTAGTCTGTTTTTCTCTGGGTGTTGCTGTGCTGTCAGTCAGATCGCCCGGATCTGTGGGCTCCTACAGTGTAGGATGTTCTCCTGCTGTCGCTCTTTTGTGGTCTGTTTCGATGTGTATGAAGTTGATGTCGTTTGTGGGTTGTGTTCTCGCTAGTTTTAGTCTCAAGCCATCAAAACCTGTCACTTCTGCCTTTCACTCTGACTCAGAGCTGTTGGAAAGGTTTATCCTAACTGGCCGGTTGGAGAGTAGTGCAGGACAAAGGGACCTGGGGGTCCTGGTGGGCATCAGGATGACCATGAGCCAGCAATGTGCCCTTGTGGCCAAGAGGGCAAACGGCATCCTGGGGTGGATTACAAGGGGGATGGTTAGCAGATCAAGAGAGGTTCTCCTTCCCCTCTACTCTGCTCTGGTGAGACCACATCTGGCATATTGTGTCCAGTTCTGGGCCCCTCAGTTCAAGAGAGATACAGAGCTGCTGGAGAGAGTCCAGCACAGAGCCACAAAGAGGATGGAGTGGAACAATTCCCTGAGGAGGAAAGGCTGAGGGGGCTGGGTCTCTTTAGCCTGGAGGAAACGAGCCTGAGGGATCGATATGTGAAGGGTGGGTGTCAGGAGGATGGAGCCAGGCTCTTCTCAATGTCACCTAGTGATAGCACAAGGGGCAGTGGGTGTAAGCTGGAACACAGGAGGTTCCACATCAATATGAGAAGGAACTTCTTCCCAGTGAGGGTGACAGAGCACTGGAAGGGGCTGCCCAGGGTGGCTGTGGAGTCTCCTTCTCTGGAGATACTTAAAACCCACCTAGATATGTTCTTGTGTATTTTGGTCTAGGTATTCCTGCTGTGGCAGGGGGATTGGACTACATGATCTTTTGAGGTCCCTTCCAATCCCTAGTGTTCTGTGATTCTGTGAAGATGGTAGATTTAAATTAGATATTAGGAGGAAATTCTTTACAGGGAGGGCGCTGAGGCACTGGAACAGGTCGCCCAGGGAAGTTGTGACTGCCCCATCTCTGGAAGTGTTGGATGGGACCTTTAGCGACCTGGTCTGGTGGGAAGTGTCCCTGCGCATGGCAGGGTGATTTGAACTAGATGATCTTGGTGGCCCCTTCCAACCCAGACCGTTCTAGCATTCTATCATGTGGTGGCAGTACAAGTGGTGAGTCTGCAAGATCTGCCCTACGCAGTGCATTCGCTTGTAGGTGGTCTTCAGAGCGCTCCCTCTGCCCTGGCAGCAAATACAGTGCTGTCGAGGAGCAAATGGGGGAAATGCCCAAAGGCTTTGGGCAGAAGAGGCAAACTTGAACAGAACTTGTCAGGTCTCTGAGTGTGTGAGGAGATAGTTTGCTCCGCCAGCTCACAGAGCTGCTTACCTCTGGGTAGATGGTAGGGAAGGAAACCTGTGGGGTTGAGAAGAAACATAAAATCACACAAAATATGTCACTGAAGGCCATCTGGTCAGGTACCACCCACCTGAAGTCATGCAATGATTGCTCAGAGGAGAAATGCCTCCTGGCACGCTCATTGGCAGCTGCTTTCTGACCTACCCCAGCTGCCATCTAGCCTTGAAACAAGAATCCCAGTGTGCACCACATGGGAAACTGCACTGCTCTCCTTCCAGTGAGCAGAAGCAGTGTGCACAGCTCCTCCACGTGCTGAGCGAGTGTGGTGCTCAGTGTGCCTTTGGAGGGGAAGGATGGAGGAAAGCCAGAAGTGCTGTCAGGAGGTTGCGGTCACCTCGCTTGACGTTGCTTGTTTTTCCTCTTGGCAAGTTTCTGTCCTGTACCAACATCTGTTTGTAAAGCTGGGAGACCAAAGCTGTTTGGAGGAGCGTTATAGGATGGCTGCAACGGTGCCTTTGAGTTTTGCTAAGACTTCTTATCCTTGACGTTAACGCGGGCATGTCAGCCCCGCAGCGGTGGTGGGTAGCTGCAGGGTAGTGGGTTGGGGCGGCTGGAGAGGTCTTTAAATGTGAGAGGCTGCAGGTTTGGTATCTCAGGCTTTGCTCAGCTGAGCCACCTCAAGAATCCAGCTGCTCCTCACAAGTCTGTGGATGCAGTGTCTGCCTGTGTGCTGCAGCCTGCAAGTAGCCTTTGCGAGGAGCGATGTGGCTTCTAGTTACTATTTTTCAGCACTTCTCAGCATTTCAGGTAATTTTCTTCATAGCACAGACGTGGACCCAGGAGGTGATAGTAGATTAGTTTATTGTCAGAGAAACAGGCACTCTGTGTGTTCGTGAAGGGCTTCTGCTAGGGAGTGAAGATCTGAACCCGCATCTCCAGAGTGTAAATCTTGTGCCTTGAAGCACTGCTCTTCTCTGTAGGCTTCTCCCTCCTGCATGCTCCTGCCGCTCAAGTACTGCTTCTTGAACAGGACCATCACCTGTCCTTTGCTGGCTCCCATCTCTTCAAGTACAGTGGCAGGTACCTAGAACGGGCTGCAGTTGTGGATTTGACGGCCATGATGCTCTGGCCCTCCAGAGGACACTGAACTCCCTTGGCAGACCACAGCTGTGGCTCTGCAGGAAGGGATCCTCTGGTCTCTGTCCACATCTTTAGGCTGCTGTGGTTTGATGGGCAATTAACCAATGGAAGTTTCTTGCAGATCAAAAGGTGGTTATGACCTTCCGTATCAGGAAATGTGTATCTTTGCAAGAAAACTCACCATCCCTGGATGAGTTTAAAAGACACTTAGATGTCGTGTTGGGGGATCTGGTTTAGGCATGAACTTGTAGAGTAGGGTTGGTGGTTGGACACGATGATCCCAAGGGTCTTTTCCAACCTGAGTGATTCTATTGAGAACGCCCAGTGAGTTTTGATAAACAACTTCATGGCTGTAGCATCAAGAGACTTTTTGTTCCAGTCTCGAGGTCCTTTCCTTTGCTCAAAATCAGATTTTTTGGGGGTAATTCACTAAACTCAGCGAAGTACAGTTATTTCCTGACAGAGAAATGAATGTTAACGTTAGCGTAATGCAATTTATGAATGATTCAAAACAGCATCCAGCACTTGTGTTTATGACAGAATTACATGTTTTTAAAAAATAAAAGCGTGGGTCTGCTTTTCCTCACACAGTTACTGGTCTGACAGTCCCTTGCACAACAATTCCACAAATCCTTCTGGAACAGGGAAGTAGGAAATCCTGGTTCTGCCGTGATTCCTTACCAGCTGCTTGGAGTGCAGGAGGAGCACGTGGATCAGTGGTGCGGGCTCAGTCCCTGCTGTGCACTGGTGTTTGCCTGCACCGTGGCTCCTCGGTGAAAGTGAGGGCTGTTCCTGAGAGATGAACCCACTAAGGCTGAAAATTCTAGTGCTGCTCTTTCTGGCTCCTCATTTTCTTTGCTGTTTGGCTTTTCTGGGCCATCCTTGTCTGAGTCATGTTTGCGTCCCTTGACTTGTTGTTTCTCTGCTGCCCTTTCTCCATGTCTTTGGCAATGGAGGGAGCCTGGTGGTGTGAGAGATCCCCACAGAATCATAGAATCATTCAGGTTGGAAAAGACCCTTGAGATCATCAAGTCCAACCAATTACCCTACTCTACCAAGCTCACCACTAAACCATATCTCTAAGCGCTACATCTAAACTACCTTTACATGCATCCATGGATGGTGACTCAACCCCCTTCCTGGGCAGCCTGTTCCAAGCCCTGACTACTCTTTCAGTAAAAAAACTTTTCTTAATGTCCAGCCTAACCCTCCCCTGGGACAGCTTCAGGCCCTTCCCTCTTGTTCTGTCACTAATGACATGTCAGAAGAGACCAGGATCCACCTGTCTACAACGTCCCTTCAGGTAGTCTTTGAGGTCAATAAGGTCCTTCCTCAGCTTCCACTTCCTCAGATCAGCCTGCACAGACTGTGAAGACTGGAAGACAATTTTTGGAGAGCAGTTACAGTATGGTGAGGGGGCAGGATCTCAATAATTCTGCAAACCTATAATTCTCTTCTTGCTGTGCCTCAGCCATACTCCGGTATCCAGCATCTGAGTATGGTAGTGCTGCTGAAATCAGTGGAGCTCTGTGTCAGATCCTTTTTAGCCCTCTTTCTAGTACTCTAGATGATTTCTGAGTATTGAAGCACTTAACTTTTAAAATGTCAAGCTAAACCTGCACTCCTTACCCATGAAGAGGACACAATTGCTTTTCTTCATTGCAGTTTATGATATTTCACCTACCTGTCTGTCTTCCCACCAGCTTTATTTCCCCATAGATGGTGCTGCACAGAGTACAAACACAGGCTCTTCTTGCTTCATTAAATAATTTAGAAGCTTGAGGAAGTCTGTGTCAGGCTTTGATGTCCTCTCTGGATAGCCTGGCTATCCATCACACTGTCTGGTTTAGGCTGTGCATCTCCAAGGCACAGCAGGATTTGGATGGAGATGGCACCTTCTCAATTCTGCAGCAGATACAACTGTAGCTGGTGCTGCTCGGTGCCTCGTTTTGGCAGGAGGTATCTGTTCCCTTCAGAAGGTCAGTGGCTAGCCCAGCTGGCCATGGTGCATACAGCATGTTGCTTTGATGGAATTGTCTTTCTCAGATCATGCTTCCCCCACGTTTCTGCCTCACAGAGGGATGTGGAGGTGGTAGCTGCTGCCAAATGAACAGATCCTGTCCTCACTCTGATGTTCCTCTCACCACTCCTGGCTGCCCAGTTGATTTGGATGCTGCCCACAGGTCTCATATCGATGCAATTAAAACCAGTCACCTGACAGCACGGGGAGCTGGTCCTCAGCCATACAAGCTGCTCCTTCCTTGCTCTGTGTAATGCAGGACATTAAGAGGGTTGGATGTAATTTCCTCTAGTAAAATGCCACCAAAGAATGTGCAATGTGTGGACAGGGGCACCAGCAAGGCTGATGGGTGCATTGCCCATTCCTGGTCAGCTAACAGGCCAGACCAGTGCAGCCTCTTGTTCTGTCACCGGAGGAAGATGCTGTATATTAAGAGTCTCCTTTCCTTTCTAGTGTCAGTAGCACAGCAGGTCCTTGCAGTGACCTCCAACACCCAGCAAAAGGGGTTTTGTTAGAGGTGTCATATCACTTGATGTTGAACCCCATGTGGTTTGGCAGCCTTCTGACCCACAGGTCTCACCTGGGCACTTCTCAAGTGTGGGTAGGAGTTTGAGGAGATGACAGCCTCCATAGCTCTGGTTGGGGCAGAGAAGCCACTGAGGGATTTTAGATGGGATGTGCCTCTCCCTTTCCCATGAAGGTGATAACTACAGCTCTGTTCTCTGCTGCTGTAGCACTAAAACAAGCACAAAGGTGGAGTAACTTCTGCATTTCCCCAAGGAGCTGGGTGCAGAGTCGCTGCTGTCAGAGGTGGCCCTGGGAGAGCACTGCTGCAGGTGCAGCACCACCAACACACTCCTGCCTGCCCCCATGCGTTCTTTTGTGCAGAAGCTGCCCAGAGGAGGACATTTGTCGTCTTAGATGTGGACACCAACAGAAGCTGGTTACCAAACCCTGAACCAGCACAGTTACCCCAGTCAATAAGTGTTTTCCTGAGATTGTTCTAGATATGGAGTGATTTCCCAAAGCAAAGAGCAGGCCATCCTAGAACCAAAGCTCCTGAGGTGCCCTGGTTCCCTGAGTACCCCAGTGGAGACTCTCACAGCCCATGGGGGGCTGCTCTCGTAGCTGGTCCAGCAGCACATGCACAGGGTAGCTCACCTTGGGTGAGCTGGTAGGAACCCATCAGATCTGAGTCATAGGGTTGCTGCAGCACCTTCAGCTGAAACAAGCTCTCTGAAGGTTAACTGAGCCTTTCAGGAGAACTTTCTCATCGAATCCTCTCATTGTCTGTAGTGTAGAAGCAGTATCAGGCAGGAGGCTTCCTGGCATGGCAGCTCTTTGTTCCTCTTTTGTTTTAAATCCCTACCTGAAATTCCTGTTAAGCCTCTTGTACTGGTCTTTAATGATCTCTCAGGGTGTGTTAACATCTCTGAGTGGTGCTTTTCACTCATTGCCAACTCTGTAAGATCACAATTGACTTTCAAAGTGACGATACTGCTGCTGCTTTACTTTTTCTTTCTGTTCCTGAGAAGAGCTGGTTCAGGGAACTCAATAGAAAAAAGAAGCAGCCCAACAAACCAGGCAAGTGAGTGGTTTGTTACTGCATGTCCTCCTTGAACCAGCACTTGTGCAGGAGAGTGGCTCTTCTTGAGCTCTAGTGCTGAAGTCAGCTTCATAGAATCACAGAATGGTCTGGGTTGGAAGGGACATTGAACACATCCAGTTGCAACCCTCCTGCCTTGGGCAAGGACACCTCTCACTAGACTAGGCTGCCCGTGGCCCCATCCAAGCTGGCCTTGGACACTTTCAGGGATAGAGCACCCACAGCTTCTCGGGGCAACATGTCCCAGGGCCTCCTTTTCATGATGAAGAATTTCTTCCTTACAGCTAATCTTAATCTCCCCTCTTTCAACCTAAAGGCATTATCCCCTGTCCTATCACTACAAACTCTTGTAAAAAAGTCCCTCTCCAGTTTCTTGTAGTCCCCTTTGACGGACTCAATGGCTGGTGTAACTTCTCTCCAGAGCCTTCTCCAGCTTTCAGCCTGTCTTCATAGTGGAGGTGCTCCAGAGCTCTGGACCTCTGTCCTCCTTTGGACTTCTATTCCGACAGGTCCATGACCCTCTTATGTGGGGGTCCCAAGACCTGGACGCAGTGCTGCAGTTGAGCACTCAGGAGAGTGGAGGAGAAGGCAAGAATCGCATCTCTCAGCTTGCTGGTCACACTTCTTCTGATGCTGCCCAGGATATGGTTGGCCTTCTGGGCAGCAAGCACACGTTCACGAACGTGCAAGCTCAATACATAAGACTCTCTTAATGGCTGGAAAAAGTCACATTTTCGAGCTTCTGAGGGCTTTTTCCATTTGTGGTGGCCATGAGCGTTGCTACTTTTCTCACCAGTCAGTAGCAGCTGCTAAGGGAGCTTAGTGACCCGTGAGGTGTGTAATTGGTGACTGCTGCTCCAAGACCCCCGTGCAAATACATCCTGTAATGATTCACAAGGGTAACAGCCCAGTTTGCTCCCTGTTGTAGCTCATTGTGGTTTTTGGGCTGAATAGCACTCGATGTCAGGATTTACTCTGCAGACATCTCCTCGCCACGAAACAAAACGTGGCCCATCCATTATATAACACTGCCAGCTCGGAGACTTGCAGTTGTCTTCTGTACAAGACTTCTCATACGTATCTGTGCCCTGGTAACTGCTCCCAGGAATTTTAAACCTGTCTAGTTGGGTACCTGGAAACCAAGCCCAGAAGTGTCCTCTTTGTTAGCGATTTGCTTTTCACTGACACTTCAAGATTGATTTTTAATGAGTTGCTTCTTTTGAGTTCGTTTTACCAGCTCAAATTGCTTCCTTGAGGTGAGAAGATGAGGTGAAATGACTTGCTGCAAAACCCTGGCCTCAGTGAACTTCGTGTTGTTGATTGAAAGAAGGTGAGCAATAGAGCCTAGGGGGCCCCGCTGTCTCGATTTGCATTCAGAAATACTTAATTGAATTGGCACCGAGGGAATTGCCCTGCCTGAGATGGCATCTATACGCCAATCTAGCTCATGGAACTCTCTGGGTCTTTTTCTCCAAATCCCTGAAATCAGAGGAAAAAAGTGTTTATAAACCACATCCGTGGTTTGATTATTGATAAATGCACAGCTCTGCCTTGGACCCGTAGTTATGGTTTTCTCCGAACAGAGGCAGATGAGGATTGCTAGACAGACACTTTGTTTGATTAAAGGCAAGTTGGACATTGCAGTGCAGATCCAGCATGACTTCACCTGCTATTGAGCAGTGCCCAAGTGTATACCTGAAGTGACAGCTTAAATAAACACAACGGGTAGCCAAAGGCCATTAAGTTCTTCATGATTCAGAAACGTGTTGGTCTGCTTTAGAGGTTTTACAATGGGCGGTCATTAGTAGTTTCCATGAACTGTCTTTGGAGCAAACACTGTTCCAGTCCAGTGTTCCTGATTTCTGTGGTGCTGACTACAAAACCTTCCTTTCTATTTTGGCATTTATTTAGTATTAACAAACTTCCTGGTCCCATGCCTCTTACTAAAGATGCTCTTAAAAAGAGTGACACAAATTACTGTTGGTTTCCCATTGGCTGTGAATTCACTTTTCATTAGGAATGCCCACAAAAGCAGTGCTTGCTTTAATCAGCTCTAGCCTCATTGTATGGAAAGGTTTGCAAGGTTGACCGCCTTTCTCAACTTGATCTGTGCTCACAGTAATGAGGCATCAGGCTAATGAGACCATTGCCATTACAATTACCAGCTTATTAAATCCTAATTAGGGACCAAATTCTGCTAGGTGCTGAGTGCCGGCTGTAAATAGCTGAATTTCTGATGTGCCCATTTTTGATCTCCGGTTGAAAGCGGCACTTGAAGAGCATTGAAGCTCCCTGTTCACGTATAAAGTCTGTTTCAGTGCTAATGGGGTAATTGACCCTAATGGTGTTGGCTGGTGTGTAATGGTCAGAGCTGCCTTCCCTTTCTCTGAGATGCCTGGCATCAATGTCCTTGCTAAATGGGCTGTGATTCACATGGCAGAAGGCTGCGTGATGCTGAAGGACAATATTTCCTATATAATGTTCCGTGGCAGATTGTTTTCTGCGCATTCATGCACTGGTGAAAGGAGTTTGCAACTTTATTGTTCATCAGTGCCAATTAAACGCAAACTCAACGTTAGCCAGACATGCTTCCTCCTGAATAAACAACTCAATTCCGTCCTCCCGGGGCTGGAGATTTTAGAACGTGCAGTGTCTCTTTTAGAATTGAATTTCCACATGACCTCCCCGCTGCCTGCTCTCTGCTCTGTAGCAGTTATTGAGCTGAGCAGGCAGTGTTGGTACAATAACAAGGCACTTGCCAGAAGTGCATTAAGGAGCAGCTCTCATGTCTGCCATGGGCTGGTTGTTTTGCTGTTGTTTCCGTCAGGGGAAGGTTGTATGAGATCTTCTTCCTTTGCGTCTCACGGAGATGAAGTTTTCAGCTCACCTTGGCTGGCCTGTGGGGTTCTGCTGTACCAGTTACCAGGAAGAAATTAACTCTCTCCTGGCTGGAACCACGGCAGTGGCAAATGCGCCTTTGCAGAGCTTGTTTTTGGATCAGTCTGCCAGGTCTGCGGGTCTGCAGCTGCGCCCAGGTTTGAGGAGGGCACTGCACTTGAGTCCCCAAAAGCCTGTGCTTAGGGAGAGCCCCTGAGGTAGGTCCTTTATAGAAAAGAGACTCAGTCCCCGCTACCACAAACTGGTGTGTGCACGCGCATGTGAAGCAGATTCTTTACATCACAGAGCATCTCCCCTACCAGCTGAGCCGCCAGGTAACATTAACCCTGCAGCAGTCCTGTTGTCCACTAGTCTTTCTCATACAGGCTTAGGGGGGACCTTATCATAGAATCATTAGGGATTGGAAGGGACCTCGAAAGATCATCTAGTCCAATCCTCCTACCACAGCAGGATCACCTAGACCAAGTCACATGGGAACATATCCAGGTGGGTTTTAAATGTCTCCAGAGAAGGAGACTCCACAACCCGCCCTGGGCAGCCCGTTCCAATGGTCACCCTCACTGTGAAGAAGTTCCTTCTCATATTTATGTGGAACCTCCTGCGTCCCAGCTTATCACCAGGTCCCAGTACCTAAAGGGTAGCTACCAAGAAGATGACTCCCTGTTTACAAGGAATCATATGGAAAAGACATGGGGTGGTGAGTATAAGTTACTCCTGGGGACATTCCAGTTGGAATCCATTGATTCCATTTGGAATTAGAATAATTACACATTGGAATAATCACGGAACATTAGGAATTGGAAGGGACCTTGAAAGATCATCTAGTCCAATCCCCCTGTCAGAGCCTGATCACCTAGACCAAGTCATACAGGAACATACCCAGGCGGGTTTTTAATGTAGGAAAGTGGTTGATTTCCCTACATTGGGCAGTTTTAAGACCCAGCTTGACCGTTTGCTGGGACATCTAATTTAAACTGTATTTTCAGCTTGATAGGTTGGACTAGAAGATCCTTGAGGTCCCTTCCAACCTGGTATTCTATGAATCCATGAATCCCTACTGTACCATTCCTGTTCACCTCCCAGCAATTGCTGTTGAATCAGCTTTCTGCTTTCATGTATGTTGTGTAGATGCGACGCTGTTCCCTGTGATGCTGCATGAGTGTGCGATGCCAGATGTCTCATACTGCAAACAGCCACATCAGAGCAACCCATCCCATCTGAACTTAGTCTGGGTTTCATCACAGGTTTCTTCTAAAATACCTTCAGCTTTTAGTGTTCTGTTTTCTCACGATGGCATCTCCTAAACTGAGCTGCACGGTGCTTCCACGAATCGATTGCTATGTAATACTGCCCTAATCACATCTGAGAAGCTGGTGAAATGGAGTGAGCCTTATTCTTCAGCCTTCAGTTCAGTCATAAATGTTTTGCGTAGCTGTTGTGCTACAGATGTAAGTTAATTTCCTGAGTTTGATCTCGATATCTCTCACAGGGCTTTCTGTGGCTCTGAGGAAGTGGTCTCGAGTGTCTGAGGTGCCTGGAACCAATTCTCACTTTTAAAGGGTTGTTGACATTGTACGACAGAACACTCAAATACTTGGCATTAATCCCTAGATCTTTACTTGCCACATTAATTGGAAGAATGATGTCTTGTCTTTGTTGTGTGAGGGGTGAATTGAATGCTAAATGGAGCAGCCAAATTGAATTTCTGCTTCTTTTCCTGAGCCCTCCCGGATTTAAAGGTTCATTGCAACTTTCACCAGCCCACTCATTATTGGGTTTTCTACCACATAATCTTTGTGACCTTTGGAGACTGAGGATTCTTCATGCTGGTTGCTTATCAGCTTTTCCCTTTGCAGCTGGTTCCTCTGGGTTACCATGTACTGAAAAAGACGTCCAGGCTGTAGTGATCTGAAGGCAAATCTGAGGGCTTGTCTGAAGTCCCTTTATTTTACGAGCTCCCATTTATAGGGTCTCCTGCGTACCCCAGTACATTTCCATGTGTTATTTTTGGTTAGTGTTTGTTAGTTGTTTATGAGTAAAAATACAGAGCTTTATCAGGCTCCCTCATAACTTTCTCAAGCTTTCTCTCAAACTTTATCAGGCTTTTCTCACCTTCTGTTATCTTCTGGCCTCTCCCAGTATCTGGTTACCTTGACACTTGGTTCAGGATCTTCAGCTAGGTGCCTTCTTTAGCTGAGCTGTTTAACCCTGCGTTTGCTTCTTCCCGCAGCCTAAAGGAGAAAGAGGAAAAATCCTGATCCCTCCCCATACTGGATCTGAGGTCAGATATTTCACTTAGCAACCTTGCTAGGGAGAAATTAGATCAAAACTAACTGAGCACTTTCCCTCCCCAGGACTAAAAATTGACCAATACTCCCTATAAGGAGCACTCCAAAGCAAGACCTTGGTTTTGTGCCATCTGGGCAGTTTCCACACAGAACGAGTCAGGAGTTTTAGCAAACCTGGAGGAAAACACCTGGCTTCTAGTAGGAGAATGTGTTGCAAGGGAGCATTTGTACCTTCATGTCTTAGTTTTAAGCTCCTTCCTGAACCTGGCATTAAGGCAAACGTGGAAGCAATTCAGAAAATTCCCTGTCTCAAAAGGCAAATCCAAAATTTGCCTTTTAAAATTACTGGTTGCTCAGCCACCCAGTAATGGAAAAGGTCTTGCCCATTTAGTTTCCTGCTCCCCCACAACATGAAATTGGAACAAAGCACTTAGGTGTTGCCGTGGTAATAGGGCTTTTAAGCATTCTGAAACATGCTGATGCCCAAAGGACTGGTGTGCTGGGTGTCAAGGGGGATGATGTGAGCCGTGAGTATTCCTGAGAAAATCCAGTGTGCGTTCTGGCTTGCTTTGAAAATAGAGATGTTCCTGGCACGACACTAAACTCTGCTCTCTGAGTTAATTCGGGCAAAGGTCTGGTTCCATCCAAGAGAAATGTCACTAACCCGATTGTCCTGTTTTTTGCAGAATAGCAAAACCTCTTTCCTTCCCCTTCCCCTCTTAGTATTCTGCTGTTTCAAATGGGCTAAGCTCTGACCTTACATTTAGGGTCATAGAATCACAGAACATTAGGGATTGGAAGGGACCTCGAAAGATGATCTAGACCAATCTCCCTGCCACAGCAGGATCACCTAGACCAAGTCACACAACCCTGCTGGGAAGCCCCTTCCAGTGCTCTGTCACCCTCACTGGGAAGAAGTTCTTTCTCATATTGATGTGGAACCTCCTATGTTCCAGCTGACACCCATTGTCCCTTATCCTATCATTAGATGACACTGAGCAGAGCCTGGCTCCATCCTCCTGTCAACTATCCTTCACATATTTATTAACATTAATGAGATCACCCCTCAGTCTCCTTTATTGCAAGCTCAAGAGACCCAGCTCCCTCAGCCTTTCCTCACAGAGTTGTTCTAGCCCAACCACTCTGCAGTGAGCAGAACATCTTCACGTTGCTCAGAACCCTATCCAGCCTTTAATGTTTTCAAGGATGGGACATCTGCCACCTCTCTGATCTGTTTTTATGCAGTTGGGTAAAGACAGTTTGGGAATGACTGGCCTGATGTCCGGAAGCTTAGTCCAAGTGACCATGTATGTTTAGCTATGAGTTTGTTCTTGTGTCTGCTTTGGGTCATCTCTTTTGACTCTTAAAAAGGTCTTTGGTTTTGAAGAGTGCTGCTTAATGTGAAAGAGACTGGACCAAGAAAGAAAAAACTCTGGGTTTGGGATGCTGATCCCACATATCAGCCTGTCCTCTCCCTGTCTAGTGGGACACTGTCCCAAAGTAGGAGCGAGATACCAGTTGATTAAGAGAGTATTTTCTAGGTTTACACAGAGGTTATCTCAGGCAGGCAGATGCTCTGCAGGTGAGCTAGTTTTAGTCTGCTCCGCTCCAGCACTCTCTTCTCAGAGCTCTCCCCGTATGAAATGGACTGAATTCTACATGACTGCTGAATGGTTCTGGTGGGGCCAGGGCATCAAATTGTTGCATGACTCTGCCTGGAACTCTTGTGGCTGTTGGGTTTACAGCTGATGTGATTGCCTGGTCAGTGCTGGCCCTGCAAGACCCTGCTCCCCACCAGGTAGGTTCTCATAGCATAACCCTTAGTGGGTCACTATGGGACTTTGATGGTCTTTAAGAGAAGCAAAAGTAAAGCTCTTCACAAAGTAGCCACAAGAAAGAAGAGTCAAGTATGTGTGTTTGGGTGCTGTTCTTCATCGAAGAGTTTTAAAGTAATGGCTGTAATATTTCAGGTATAGTCCTGGGTTTAGCAACTGGACCCATCAGAAATGATCTGCTGGGTTTTCGAAGCCTTCACCCTTGCAGAGAGTTGTGTTTATTAGTGTGGTTGTAAATCTCAGAGAAAAACTGGAGAGTCAGTCTTGGACACTGTGCAAAGCTCTGGGAGACATGAGTCTGTGATGCCAGTCTCTTAACTAGAGCAGTTTCATTTCCTGAAACCTTTATTCTCTGGCATCACTTCATTGAAAGCTCTTGGTTGCAATTAACCTTTAAATGCTTAGATAGTTGCAAGGACTGCTGAATCCTGTAATGCATTAAGAGATTAAGGATGTCTTCTGACGGTGGGAATTCAGCTTCGGGGCTGTCTGGGATGGGTCATTTCCATTGTCTTTCCCCCATTTAGGTTTTGTGCTCTGTGCAGCTCCTTTGTACTTATTTCCTCCAGGTCTTCATCCATGCCCTTGGGTTTGTTGCTGCAGCCAAGGCAAAACATTTCAGGTCACGTGTAGGTGGCTGCTGTCCAAGACAGGCTTCAAGGTCTGTGCTGTTTGGTTTTTGCTGTTAATGTTTCTCTGCAAAGAACAGACTTACAGAGTGCCAGGCAAGGCTCCGGAGTGTGCTGCATCCTTTCCTCTTTGTTGCAAACCACACTTCTGCTATGCTCATAAGTTCATAATAGTCTCCGCTTGAAAGATGAGTCTTTACAGCCTGGCTGGTCACACTGGTCAAGAACAAGTCACCAAAATTGCCCTGGTGAGACCACATTTGGAATATTGTGTCCAGTTCTGGGCTACTCAGTTCCAGGACAGGGAACTGTCTCGGAAAGTCGAGTGCAGAGCCATAAAGATGATGAATGGAGTGGAACAGCTCTCTGATGAGGAAAGGCTGAGGGAGCTGGAAAAAGCTCCCTCTTGAGCTTGGAAAAAAGAAAACTGAGGGGTGACCTCGTTAATGTTGATAAATATGTGAAGGGTGGCTGTCAGGAGGATGGAGCCAGGCTCTGCTCAGTGTCATCTAGTGATAGG